>JADRCH010000757.1:0-31720 GCA_019843965.1 Rhynchomys soricoides | reverse complement strand
ACAATGGCCTATGACCGGTATGTGGCCATCTGCAGGCCACTCCACTATAGCAGCATCATGGACAGACAGAAGTGCATCTGGCTCGTTTTGATATCATGGATTATTGGATTTTTGCATGCCATTAGTCAGATGCTCTTGATTTTGGATCTACCATTCTGTGGACCTAGAGTGATAGACAGCTTTTTCTGTGATATTCCTTTGGTGATGAAATTAGCCTGCATGAATACTGATACTCTGGAAATCTTAATAAATGCTGACAGTGGTGTCTTAGCAATAACTTGTTTCATTTCATTACTGATATCTTATACTTACATTCTATTAACTATTCAACATCACTCTAAAGATGGCTCATCAAAAGCACTATCCACATGTACATCCCATATCATAGTGGTTCTGCTATTCTTTGGGCCCATCATTTTTATCTATCTTTGGCCAGTCAACATCACTTCGGTGGACAAGTTTCTAGCTGTGTTTTACACAGTCATCACACCTCTCCTGAATCCAGCCATCTATACACTGAGAAATAAAGATATTAAGAATGCCATAAAGAAGCTGATAAATCACATGTGAATTCAGAATAATTTTTAAACTGTTCATGTAATCAGAAATTTTGTTTTTCCACACCTCTTTAGCCACATCTTGACTTGAAATTGAATCATGAAATTTCATTTCTTCAAGCTATCAGTGACTGCTAATGTATGACTTTGAAAAAAATTATTATGAAAGTATATTTTAGAGTCTAACACCAATAGCTTCACCAATTATAAAGAATGATACTTCAACATAAACATTCTCATGTCTGAAGATTAGAAGATAGTAAAAATGGTATAAATATGATAGTAACCAAGATTCACTGAACATTACCAATATTCCCATAATTCTATAATCACTAGGTTGTTATTAATTGCTAGATTATCAATTGCTATATTACTATTAACAGTATGTTATTTGAAATGCTTATTCAATATTACTTTTTAAAACATATATATCTTTTTGTGACAATCTTAATTCTAATTTGCTACAGAAAATTATATAAAAACAAACTTGCAAAGCCTGGATTCACTTAGAATTCAAAATTATAAGCAAATAAAATCATAATGCTAGTAATTTCATCTCTACACAATCAATGTCAGTTTTTATGTTTTTACTACTCATAAATTTAGAATTTCTCTTTACTTTTTACTGAAAAAAAAGCATTCATAATATTTGACTATACTTCCATAAATTCATTTGTGTGGTCACAATCTTACTGTATATGATGAATAACATAGCTATAAGAGCCAATTAGGTATATATTATATGATCCTGAAAATATAATTATATATATATGTGTGTATGTATGTATGTATGTATTAAATATATAGTGTATTATATTTTCAGGATCATACAATATTTATCTACCATTATCTATGTTATCTACCATTTCATAAAGTATATCATGTGTGGGACAAAATTAAATGTATACATGTTTATAATAGTCTGAAATGTAGTTTATTCCTAAAGATATTCCTAAAGAGAAATGTAAGTTATAATTTATTAGATATATGTCCTAATATTTATAAGGTGGTGGTTATAGTCAAACTGTATGTAAATTGTAATAAGTTAAATAGGATATTACAAATTATTTAACAAACCATTCAAATATCTGCAGCATGTTTTTATTAAATATGTTTTTACAAACACATTAAATATGTTTTATTAAACATCTTTTTATTAAATATGTTCTTTGACACTATCTGCAAATTTGACATCTGATTACTGTCTCTATCCTCTATTTTTCCTCCCACTCCTATTGCTCTCTTCCTACATGCAAGAGATTTTTTTCTACATGTATGGTTTTTTCTTTGTTTTGTTTTGTTTTACTTATTCACCCCAGTGAGTGACAACAGCATTCTCTGTGCCTATTGCTTTGTAACTATCCCTTTGGAATGGTGATCTCATTAGTGGATCATAACCAAAACAATGTCTGGCCTTGCCCCCAAATCATCAGATGCTCACAGTTAAGCAACAAAGTTTAGGACTACCTAGTTTACTCACTGATCTACAATTGACTATTGACTATTATCTGTGTGGACCCCATAGTAGGTAGCCATGAAATCATGAATGAATTGGTGCAATGCCAACAAAATAGCATTTCACAGCTCTTCTCATTATTTTTAAGCTCTTACATTCTTTCTGTTCCCTTCATCATGGCTCAAAACACCTTTATATTATAAGGGATGTGAAACCTGCACACTATGTGTTTTTACCTGTATACAGGAATACAATAATAACAGACACCTTAAGAATTTCTTACTAAACATTTAATTAGAATATACTCTTAATTTACATGATTTCTTATTTTTCTCATTATTTATTCACTTTACAGCCTGATCAAAGCCCCCTCCCTTTTCTCCTATGAGCGCCACCCTCACACCTCCTCTCCCATTCCCCACCCCCTTTTCCTATGAGGAGGGAAGGCCCCTCATAGTACCAAACCACTCTGGTTCATGAAATCACAGCAGGACTAAGCACATCCTAACCTACTAAGGCCAGAAAAGGCAGCCCAATTTTGAGAAAGGGATCCAAATGCAGGCAACAGAATCAGAGACATCCTCTGCTCTAATTACTAGGCCAGTTTATTCTTCCCAATATGAGTTGCCATATTTAATAACAGTATTTCTCATTAAAATAAGATGTACTCAAGTCAATGCATAGTAATTTTTAGTATATAATTTTTCATATCCAAAACATTGTACTATTCTGGCATAAATACTAAGTAAGTTTTATCCATCATAAAAATAGTTCTTGTATAAAAAAGAGTCCTAGGGCTTTATAGCTTGAAAGCAATAATTGAATTATAATGAGCTAGCCATGATACAGGCATTGCTTTAAAAATTATGGTCTTATTTTTATGGAAAGAAATAAATAAGAAATATCAAAATACTATACCTATTACTTTGAAATATTACTGAAATATATATTCTACATATAAACTTAATTGATAATTATTTAAATAGGTGAATTACAGTATAAATATAAAGATGAAAAAGTACATTATGAAAAACAAAAGCACAGATCACAATGAGGATGGTATGATCTAATGCTAGAAGACTAGAGAATGATAGTCTTTTTACCTACGCAGGCATAGATTCTACTCTCAGTATCTTTGAGGAATGAGGAACACAGGGGAATTTTACTCTTTTCTCAATTTATAATTCAGTAAGGGTCCATGATCTGCCAAAGAATGATAGTGCAGACTCAAACAGTATACAAACACAAAGAGTGTTTTATTCTGCAGAGGTCCAGAACATGGGGGTCTACTATTTACCAAGATGGAGAAACCAAGGTGAGCTCGCAGGTCCAATTTAAAGCACATTAGAGGAATTCCAAGGAGGAGTAAGTGAGATTTATCTTAAATGCTTGGCTCCACCTCTATGAGTGTGGGGTTCTTTGGGATATCCTAGAGCTCTGGAGACATTTCAGAACCATTGCTGGGGTTAAGGGGCTAGAAACTATTGGTGATGCATTGCCCTTGTCTCAGGCCAGGAGTTAGGGCAGATTTTGATGGCTGAGCAGCTTCTGATTGGCTGTCAGAGGTTTTCCAGTAACTGACTTGCCTGGACTTGCCCAGTTTGGGAAAATAAGATCTAGGCCTAATCTCCTAAATTGCCAGTTTGAAACCTGTCAGAGAGTCAGCCTGTGTCAGTCCTCTCAACTCAGCATGAAAACTAAGGGTCCACAGGTTCAAATGGTTCTTATATGAAGGAATACAACATATTAATATGACTGGGAATAGCATTTAATATCTATTTTATTGTTAGTTTACTATAAATGTTAAATCTGCTATGAATATTGTACTTCTAAGAATCAGTGATTAGAAGATTCAAGATAGAATAACTGGTAAATTAATTGCTCCATTTGATGAACAGTAACTATATGACTGTGATATTTTCTTAACTTTGAAATCTGATGATTATTCAATTTTTGACTTATTAAAATCATTGATAATACCTAATTGAAATCCATCTTAAAAATTAAGATGGATTAAAAATTAAAAATTGCTAATACATACTTTGCCAAAATATAAAACTACTATGATATACTGTTAACTATTCATTTATACTGTATACTTAAGTGTTTTATCACAGTCTTCCAAAACAATTTATTAACCATAAGATCAACTCATTTTGGACTTCCTTTATGGTTTGCTTTGACTTCTGCCTCCTTTTCTTCTTGCATTTATAAATGGGTATTTCATAACACATGATAAAATTTATGATCTATAGGAGGTCAATTTTACTCTCATCTGATTTAGATCTAGTAGTTCTGATCACTCGATATGAAATATTTAAAGTGTGACTGTATAGCTCAGATATGGTATGCTTAGATAAATCATCACCTCTTCTAATTTTTGTCTAATTTTCTTAGTTACTATTCTTTTGCCATGACAAAACACTCATAACCAAGGCAATGTATAAAAGAAAGTATTTAATTTGGGGCCAATGGTTCCAAAGGATTAGAAACCATGGCCATCATGGCAGGAAGCATTGTAGCAGGCAGGTGGGCATAGCACAGGGACAGTAGCTGAAAGCTTAAAACTCATCCATAAGTATGATGCAAGGACAGAGAGAGAGAGAGAGAGAGAGAGAAAGAGAAAGAGAGAGAGAGAATGAACTAGAAATGGCATGGGCCTTTGAAAGCTCAAAGTCATACCTAGTGACATACCTCTTCCAACTATGCCATACCTCCCAATCCTTTCTAAATGGTACCTCTAACTACAAACCACATATTAAAACATATGAGAGTATGGTGAACATTTTCATTCAAACCACATTCCAAGAGCTGAATGCAATAGTCTCTAGCAATATCATAATGCAAAAGACACAGTCCCAATTCAGTCTACATAGTCTTTTACAGTTCCAATGCAGTTTAAAATTCTAAAGTCCTTCCGAGACATAAAGAAATCATTTAATTTTCACAACCTACAAAATCAACTTGTGGAAGTTGTATTTTTTCTATTACTGTGGGGATTTACATCAGATTCTCTGGCTTGGCAGCTAGTTCCTCTATCCCTGGCCTCTCTTTTGTTTCTTATGGAAATACACATTAGTTAAATGAAATTTCACTGAATTGCTAAAATTTAATTAGAATGGTAATCTTAGAAATCATGCAAGTAAGAAAAGACAATTTTACATTCTAATGATATAGTTTAGTAAGAAACCTCAAAGTCTTCTGTTATTATCGTGTGCCTGTGAGCAGATGAGAACAGTAGTGTGTAGGTTTTGCATCACTTGCAAAATAATGGTGGCTTGAGCCATGAATAAGAGGGCAGAAAAAATTTAAGAGCTTAGAAATAGTGAGAGAAGAGCTGTGAGATGCTATTTGGTTGGCATGTCACTAATTATTATTTCAAGGCTTCTTACTAGGGAACCCATACTGATAATAGTCAGTAGTCAACTGTAGATCAGTGAATAGGCTATGTAGTCCTAGACCTCCTTATTGAACTTTGAGCGTATGACAATTTGAGGGCAAAGCCAGGCATTTTCTTTGCTTGTGATTTACTAATGAGCTCACAATTCCACAGGGATAGTCACAAACAAGTGGGCACAAAGAATGCTACTGTTAAACCCAGTGGTGAATAAATAAAAGAAAAATACATAAAGGTAGAAAGAAACACCTATGTATAGGGAGGGAGAAATAGGAATGGGGAGAACAAAAGGGGTCAGAGATAGTAATCAGATGTCATTAGGTTGCAGATATTGTCAAAGACACTGCTAATAAAAGAAATAGGGTAACTTAAAATTGGTAAGACTTAAATCTACCAACATAGTTAAATAAAGATTTTTTTGAACATGTTGCCAATCCTCCATCATATATAACTTTAAAGGTGCATGGCCAGACAAGAGACATACTTATTGATAACTTATGAAAGACATGATGCAGCCATTTGGTGGCTTTACTAGATAACTTGTAACAGCCTATTTAACTTATTTGAATATACATACAGATTTATTATAGCTACTATATCACAAATATTAGGATAAATATTCAAGAAACCATGACTTACATCTGGGTATAAACTAGATTGTAAACTGTATATAATAAACAATTTTTTCTCACAAATGACACAAACTATCAAACAATAGCTAGCATGAACACTATATAGAGAGAGATATAGATATAATTTTCAAGATTATATAATGTTTACTTAGCAAACCTTGACAGTTATGTTATTTCATTATATAAAGTAAAATAATGATCATGCAGATAAATTCATGGAAGTATATTATGTCAAATATTATGACTACTTTGTTCTTTCTGTAAAACTAAAAGAAAATTCAAAATTCATATGAATAGTTAAAATTTAAAAACTGATATATAGTAGGATCTGATGATTTTTTAATTTCCTAGTTTCTGTTACTATATCTCCCTTTTCATTTCTGATTTTATTAATTTGCATTCTGTCTTTGTGCCCTCTGGTTAGTCTGGCTAAGGGTTTATCTATCCCGTTGACTTTCTCAAAGAACTACCTCCTGGTTTTGTTGATTCTTTGTATAGTCCTTTTTTTTTTCTACTTGGTTGATTTTACCCCTGAGTTTGATTATTTCCTGATGTCTAATCCTCTTGGGTGTATTTGCTTCTTTTAGTGCTAGAGCATTTAGGTGTTCTGTCAAGCTGCTAGTGTATGCTCTCTTCCATTTCTTTTCTTTTCCTTTTTTTTGATACTTTGTTTCAAATGTTTCCCCCTTTCCAGATCTCCCCTTAGGAACTTCCCTATTCCTTCCCCCCTCCCCTTCGCTATGGGGGTATTCCCCCACCCACCTACCCCCCACACTCTCAGCTTCCCTTCTTAGCATTCTCCTATATTGGGGCATCTTAAAGGCACTCAGAGCTATGGATTTTCCTCTTAGCACTGCTTTCATTGTGTCCCATAAGTTTGGGTATGTTTTACCTGCATTTTCATTGAATTCTAAATCATCCTTAATTTCTTTATTTCTTACTTGACTAAGCTATCATTGAGTAGAGAGTTGTTCAGTTTCCACATATATTTGGGCTTTCTGTTGTTTTTGTTGTTATTGAAGACCAACCATAGGCCATGGTGATTTGATAGGATGCATGGGATTATTTCAATTATTTCTTCTTATATCTGTTGGGGCCTGCTTTGTGACCGATTGTAATGTCAGTTTTGGAGAAGGTGACATGAGGTGCTGAGAAGAAGGTATATTCTTTTGATTTAGGGTGAAATGTTCTATAGGTATCTGTTAAATCCATTTGGTTTTTAACTTCTGTTAGTTTTACTGTGTCTCTATTCAGTTTCTGGTTCTATGAACTGTCCATTGATGAGAGTGGGGTGTTGAAGTCTCCCACTATTATTTTGTGAGGTGCAATGTGTGCTTTGAGCTTTAGTAAAGCTTGGAAAGGTCAGGAATTCAAGGCCCACACCAAATATAGTAAAAGCAATATAAAGCAAACCAGTAGCCAACATCAAATTAAATGGAGATAAACTTGAAGCAATCCCACTAAAATCAGGGACTAGATAAGGCTGCCCACTCTGTCCCTACCTATTCAATATAGTACTTGAAGTTCTAGACAGAGCAATTAGAAAACAAAAGGAGGTCAAAGGAATAAATATTGGAATGGAAGAAGTCAAAATATCAATATTTGCAGATGTACGATAGTATACTTAAGTGACCACAAAAATTCTACCAGAGAACTCATACAGCTGTTAAACAACTTCAGCAAAGTAGCTAGATATAAAATTACCTAGAACAAATCAGGAACTTTCCTCTACTCAAAGGCTAAATGGGCTGAAAAAGAAATTAGGGAAGCAACACCCTTGACAATTTACAATAGGCACAAATAATAGAAAATACCTTGGTATGACTCTAATGAAGCAAGTGAAAGATCTGTATGACAAGAACTTCAAGTCTCTGACAAAAGAATCTGAAGGAGATCTAAAAAGATAAAAATATCTCCCATGCTCATGAATTTGCAGGATTAATGTATTAAAAATGGTCATCTTGCCAAAAACAATCTAAAGATTCAATGCAATCCCTACCAAAATTCCAACTCAATTCTTCATAGACTTAGAAAGAGCAATTTGCAAATTCATTTGGAATAACAAAAAAACTCAGGAACTATTCTCAACAATAAAAGAACTTCTCGGGGAATCACCATCCCTGACTTCAAGCTACACAACAGAGCAATAGTGATAAAAACTGCATGGTATTGGTACAGAGACAGGCAGGTAGATCAGTGGAACAGAATTGAAGACCCAGAAATGAATTCACAGATCTATGGTCACTTGATCTTTGACAAAGGAACTAAAACCATTTAGTGGAAAATAGACAGTATTTTCAACTAATGGTACTCATTCAACTGGAGGTCAGCATGTAGAAGAATGCAAATGGATTCATCTTTATCTCCTTGTACAAAGCTCAAGTACAAGTGCATCAAGGACCTCTACATAAAAACAGATACACTGAAACTAATAGAAGAGAAAGTGGGGAAGAGCCTCGAACACATGGGGACAGGGGAAAACTTCCTGAACAGAACACCAATGGCTTGTGTTCTAAGATCTAAAATCAACAAATGGAATCTCATAAAATTGCAAAGCTTCTGTAAGACAAAGGACACTGTCAATAGGACAAAATGGCAACCAACAGATTGGGAAAAGATCTTTACCAATCCTACAACTGATAGAGAGCTAATATCCAATATCTATAAAGAACGCAAGGAGATAGACTACACAGAACCAAATAACCCTATTTAAAAATGGGGTATAGAGCTAAACGAACAATTCTCAACTGAGGAAACTCAAACGGCTGAGAAGCACCTAAAGAAAGGTTCAGTATCCTTAGACATCAGGGAAATGCAAGTCAAAAGGACACTGAGATTCCACCTCACACCAGTCAGAATAGCTAAGATCAAAAACTCAGTTGGCAACAGATGCTGGCAAGTATGTGGAGAAAGAAGAACACTCCTCCATTTTTGCTGGGATTGCAAGCTGGTACAACCACTCTGGAAATCAGTCTGGTGGTTGCTTAGAAATTTGGATATTGTATTACCTGAGGACCCAGTTATACCACTCCTAGGCATATACCCAAAAGATTCTCTAACATATAACAAGGACACATGCTCCACTAGGTTCATAGCAGCATTATTTATAATAGCAGAAGCTGGAAAGAACCTAACTGTCCTTAAACAGAGGAATGGATACAGAAAATGTGGCACATTTACACAATGAAGTACTACTCAGCTATTAAAAACAATGAATTAATGAAATTCTTAGGCAAATGGATGGAACTAGGAAATATCATCCTGAGTGAGGAAACACAGTCACAAAAGAACACACTTGATATGCATTCATTGATAAGTGGATATTAGCTTAAAAACTTGGAATACCCAAGATAGAATTCACAGACCACTTGAAGCTCAAGAAGAAGGAAGACCAAAGTGGGGGTGCTCAGTCCTTCTTAGAAGGGGGAACAAAATATTCACAGGAGGAAATACGGAGACAAAGTGGAACAGAGACTAAAGGAAAGGCCATCCAGAGACAACCACATCTGGGGATCCATCTCATAAACAGACACCAAACCCAGGGAATCTGATATAGCTGTCTCCTGAGAAACTCTCCCAGAGCCTGACAAATACAGAGGCAGATTCTGGCAGCCAACCATTGGACTTAACACAGGGTCCCCAAAGGAGGAGTTAGAAAAGGACTGAAGGAGGTGAAGGGGTTTGCATCCCATAGGAAGAACACCAATATAAACCAAACATACCTCCAAAGCTTCTAGGGACTAAACCATCAACCAAACAGTACACATGGAAGGTCCAATGGCTCCAGCTGCATGTGTACCAGAGGATGGCCTTGTCAGACATCAATGGAAGGAGAGGCACTTAGTCATGGAAAGGCTCAATGTCCCAGTGTACAGGAGTGTCAGGGCAGGGAGGCAGGAATGGGTGGGCAGGTGGGTGAGCACACTCATAGAAGCAGGGGAAGGGGGGATGGAATTGGGAGTTTCTGAAGGGGAAACTGGGAAAGGGTCATTTGAAATTTAAATAAATAAAATATCAAATTAAAAAAATAAAAACAGAAAATCATTGATATATATTGCTTAGAGATAAAACTATCATAATTATGATTTCATTTATTTAATATTTTGAATTCGAATAGGATATAGACTTTGCAAGTTTGTTTATTATTTTCTCTAGCAAATTAGAATTTGGATTGGCTCATAATGTTACACATACACACACACACACACACACACACACACACACATACTGAAAGAACATTTAATCTCCACGTAAACTTAAAATATAGCCAAAAGAGGGACAGCTCTTTAGCAATTGAAAAAAATCCTTTAATAGTGAATAAAATAATTCTTCTAATTTAACTATTGTAGACCTTAAAGCAGCCATCAATAAAGAAAGCGTTCAAGCTGAACATTAAAAAATAATTAATTTAATAATCTTTAATAAATTCCTATATCATTAAATGGGTCAAGCTATAACTTCAAAGATGAGACACTGTTAATATGAGTAACAAGAATAACTATTCTCCAAGCACACGCATTTGACAACTCGGATACCCATTGTTATTTATCAAACTATAGGTACTAACCTCACAATAAAACTACCTAACAGTAGTATGTTAATCCAACACAGGAGTGCTTTAAGGAAACATTAAAAAAAAATAAAAGGAACTCTGGCAAACCTGAATCCCACCTGTTTACCAAAAACATCACCTCTAGCATAAAAAGTATTAGAAGCATTGCCTGTCCAGTGACAAAAGTTTAAACGGCCACGGTATCCTGATCATGCAAAGGTAGTATAATCACTTGTTCCTTAATATATATATGTGAGTGTGTGTGTTCGTGTAAAATTGAATAAATAACACAAATAAACACGATTAAAGATAATATACTCATTTATAATTTACTGATTAAAAAGAAGCTAGTGATTTTACAGGTTTAGGGACACTAGTAATATTCAGTAAAATAAGGTGACAATCATATTTATATCAATTTTGTCATCTAATCTTCAGGCACACAAAGGTTTATTATGCTGAAGCATCTCTCTCTTTAACTGGTAAATCTCATAAGAGTTAGACTTTTAAATATACGTTCATAATAATTATTTTTATAACCACATACTAATACCTACTAAAAAAAAGCTTCCAGAAATAAAAATATGTGATTCAATTTTAAGTCAATAGGTGGCTAAAAGGGTATGGAAAATCAAAATTTTTGTTTACATGAGAACTCTAAAATTTATTCTGAATTCACAAGTGATTTATCAGCTTCTTTATGGCACTTTTATTATCTTTATTTCTCAGTGTATATATTGCTGGATTCAGGAAAGGTGTGATGACTGTGTAAAATACAGCAAGAAACTTGTCAGCCCAAGTGATGTTGACTGGCCACAGATGAAAATGACTGGCCCAAAGAACAGCAGAACCACTATAATATGGGATGTGCATGTGGATAGTGCCTTTGAGTAACCATCTTTAGAATGAATTTGAACAGTTAACAGAATGTAAGTATAAGATATGAGCAAGAGGATGAAACAAGTTGTTGCTAAAATGCCACTGTCAGCATTCATTAGGATTCCCAGAGTATCAGTATTTATGACTAATTTCATCACCTAAAGAATATGACAGAAAAAGCTGTCTATCACTCTAGGTCCACAGAATGGTAGATCCAAAATCAAGAGCATCTGACTAATGGCATGCACAACTCCAGTAATCCATGATATCACAACGAGCCAGATGCACTTCTGTCTGTCCATGATGCTGCTGTAGTGGAGTGGCCTGCAGATGGCCACATACCAGTCATAGGCCATTGTTACAAGAAATACCATCTCACTTCCTCCAAAGAAATGTACACAAAGGATCTGGGTCATGCAGCCCCTAAAGGAAATGGATTTATTTTCTTTTAGGAGATCTATGGTCAGTTTAGGTGGATTTACTGAAGAAAGGCAGAAGTCAACAAATGAGAGATTAGCTAACAGAAAGTACATGGGAGAATGGAGATGGTGATCAATGATGACCAATATCACCACAAAGAGATTTCCTACCACATCATCAGGTAGAGGGTAGAAAATGGTAGTGGGAGGAAGATCTCAAGTTCCCTTGAGGTCCAAATTCCCTGAAAAATAAACTCAGAAACCATAGTGTGGTTAGACTCTTCCATTAAATAAACAACACTGTGGTCCTGCAGAAAGAGACAAAGAAGAGAGAGAGAGAGAGAGAGAGAGAGAGAGAGAGAGAGAGAGAATCCAAAAACTCCTGAAAAAGAAACAGTGACATCATTTTGGTAAGAGTTAAGGAACCAGAAATTACGCAAATTAAAACTTAGATACTTATCCAACCCACATTCAAAATATATCTCTCTTGTGTTTGTATATTGTGTCTTTGAGGGTATCTTCATTTCTTGTAGAATGGTGGGTTAACATGTTTGTATATCTGAAAGATAATATGTATATTGTTTAAAATATTAGTAGAAAATAGTATCCTTATAGTTTCTAATCCTTAAATCGACTTTTCCTGTACAGATTCAAAGATAATTTTCTTCACTGAATACCTGAGACATAGTTAGAACCTCTTGACCACTGTAACTTCAGACTGAACATCTATTGACATATTTCAAATATAAACTCAAAATTCCAGTCTCAGCTCTATTTTTGGCTTTGTGTCAACACACAGAATAACCCAAAATACCTCCAACTTGTTGCTAAAACCTGTTGTCAAATAAATTGAGAATTCGGGAACTGAAACTACATTGTCAGTGTTATCTTTTCTTAAATCTTTGTCTCAGGCATATAGTTCTAGGCCTGAGTGATGTTATTTTTTGTCTTATCCTTACAGGCTTTCAACTCCAAATCAGTAGATTCAAATAATATTTCAAACAAAAGTTTCATGAGGCCTTCTTACCCTGCCTCGCAATCACTATTTCCTATCTTCCCTTCTTCCTTTTCTCCTTCTTTCTTCTCTCTACCTTCCTTCCTTCTCTCTTTACTTATTTCTCATCTTAATTTCTATAGTTTCTCTTTATTTCTTTTAGATTTGATATTGGAAGGTTAAAACATCAAACTATTACCAGATATTGTAAAATATTTCAAATAAGTACTTCAAAAAGCCTTTTTGGAAAATAAAGTTTATTGATTTTCCTGTGAAAAACACTTCAATAAAGTCATAAAGATGGAGTATGAACACATACTTTGTAAGTGTCTAAAGCCTCCAGTATTACTTCCAGACTAGTAGATAACTGACAGGAAACTTCATTTTGGGAAGTCAAAGAAAATTAATGATATTTGCACAAATAAATACTCCTTAAAGATGAAATACAAATACAGTGTTTACTTACAAGTTTGTGTAATGTCCTTGTGTTCAAAATTCAGTTTATTTAACTCTGGAATATCTGTGGCATCTTCCTCATAGCTTTTATTGATATTCTGAATTATTAGTGAACTGTGATTATTTTAAACAAATCTATTTTTGTCTCCTTCTAATCTCCATTACTACTTTCCTAGTATGTTGCCTGTATTTTGAGAAAATACAGAATCCAATAGTGCAAAGGTAATCATGAAACATTAGAATAAGTTCAGTGTCCCATGAGCACAATATTTTTCCAAGCTGAGAGACTTGGAACTTATAAGAGTACAGTAAGAACTCAGTAGATATGAGCATGTAAAATTGCTGTAAGTGTCCAGCAGTCTCAAGGATTTGTTGAAAGGGAAAACTTGTACAGTGTTTTTTGTACAAATTTTTTGTCAAACTCAACAATTACAAATTCAAGACCCACTGTAAAGTCACTAAGGGGGTAAAAAAAAAAATTATGCTATTAAAACAAATGAGCAAACCTTAAATGAGTAGTTACAATGAAAATGAAACATAAGAGACTGATCCACCAACCAAAGAATACACATGGAGGAACCCATGGTTCTGGCCACATGGTGGTGGCAGAGGAGGGTCTTGTTAGCCATCAGGGGGAGGAGAGGCCCTTGGACCTGAGAGTGTTAGAGCCCCAAGTAGAGGAGAATGCCAAGGAGGGAAGACAGGAGTGGGTGAGTGGGTGGGTGAGAGAATACCACCATAGCGGCAGGGGGAGGTGAGAGGAAATGGGGAGGTTCCAAAGAGGAGATCTGGAAAGGGGGAAACACTTGAAATGTAAATAAAGTATGAAAAATTAAAAAAAGAAAAGAAAATGAAACATACCATTCATTTTATAATGTACTCGCCCTACAGAAATCACCCTGTAAACAGTTCCTTCCTTTTGGCTGATGTTTCCTCTAATTTTCCCTTGAATCTAAAACTATTTAATTGTCATTCCTGCTGTGACCAATCATGACAAGAGTGTTTCACCTCAATGTAGCTTATACACACTGACAACAGTTATATCTGCCTTGGAAACTTTCCCATTCTTACATTAAACAGGATCAAGCAGTTGGAAAGATTTTCACTTTTATAGTCCATGGTAATTCATATTCTCTAACATCTATTGAATTAAATATAAAAACTCAATAATAAAGAAAACAATTCCATTCACTTTATAAATATTTTTGTAAATTTCTTGCATTACTCTTTTGCATGCTTTGAAAACATACATGTTATACAATGAATCACATGGACCAGTGAGTTTCTATAACAGGTGAAGTCACTAGCTGCCAAACCTGATGACCTGAGTCTGTTCTTGTTACACTCATGGATGAAAAGACCATTTCCTTCAAGTTGTCTTCTGATCTCAACACCTGTGCTGTGCCATGAGTTACTATAAATATTTAAACATGCCTATAAAATGTGCCAAAGTACACACTTATAAATAAATGTAATATTTAATTTTAAAGAGAAAAATTCTTATCTGTAGATTTACAGTTCACACATTTAGATAAGCATCTCAACACATGTAAATGGCAAAAGAATCATTTATTTCTTGTTGATTCTCTTTTGTTACTTTATGACCAACCCATGGCATGCCTATGGCTCATGCAAATAATCTTATAGTTAGTACAATTTGTATTTCTTTTAAATCCATTTTATGGAGAATACTAACAGTGAACATGATTATATTTTGATATACATACAAATAGTGAAGCTCCATATTATTATTTTACATAGGCACTGTGTGTACATAAAAAGCATCTAAAGTCTCTTTTCAACTTTTCAACACACAATATTACTATATTCAATATACCTTTCATTCTGTACAATAATTCTCTAGAATAATTAACAACCAAAGAACAATTATAAACTAATCTTTTCTCCTACTTCTTCACCCATTCTCCCACTAATGATCAAGTTCTAAAACTTTCTGTTTATTCAAGTTTTTTAAAGTCTGTATGTTGCATTTAATTTTAGAAACATGGTTATCTCCTTGCTGAGTGCCACGCCCACACTCCCACCTCCCCGGTTCCCTAGCTCCAACTCTATCACTACCATTCTCCAATTAAGGGATTCCGGGAGCTGCTATCAGCACTCTACCAGGCCCTTTTGGCTAGCTTAGCCAAGCCACCATCAACCATCCCGGCTACTCTCTTTCTCTTCTGCCCACCTTAGCTCGGCAGATGGAAAACACTAGACAGTTTCATTGCGTTAAAACTAGCCAGATAACACAAATGCTGGGTGAAGAATTTCCTGCCCTAACCTTATCAGCTATCCTATTCCAGACATCCGAAAGTGACAGAGGCCACCTTTACCAGCTACCCAAGATCTTACATGGTTGTTTGTGCCTCCTGTTCTAAAACCTGGCCAAAAAGACATCCTCTCTCCCTGCATCTCTTCTCTTCCTAGAAGTCTCACCTTTCCCTTTACCCAGCAATTGGTTTCATTCTTCTTTATTAACACAATCAAGAACTAATTAGGGAACCAGATTTTAGTATCAGCTCCTCACCCTACATCTGCATATAACTGAGAGCATACATGATTGTGTGTGTGTGTGTGTGTGTGTGTGTGTGTGTGTGTGTGCTTCACTATATAGCATCATGTCCTCCACATTCAACATTGGCATGATATTCTCCCTTTTCAATAAATTCTAATCAAATTAAAAAGAAAAGATAGTTATGGGGAAAAAATGTTGTTGACCAAGAACTGGAGGTTCCTAGAAACTCAAAATCAGAAACCACAGCATCACTTCTTTGGTTGATTGATTTGAACAGAAGATTCAAATTTAAAAACACCTATTGATAGAAAATAAAAATGATTCACCCTGTGATTGTAAAGTATATCTCTTTTGATCCTAATATTTTGTTCTTGGCTGAAAACATGAAAGTCAGAGATAAGTGGACTGAGAAACATTAGGAAAGTGAAGTGTAGTGATCAAGATTTAACTCAAGAAGAAATGGGAAGTAGCAATGTAAAGAGGCTCATGTCTTTAGTAGTAGTATGCACAGGGTGAAGCAGGAGACTCAGAAGTTCAAGGCCTACCTGGCCTTCACAATAACCCTTATATAGTAAATTATTTGAATAGTAAAGAAAAAAAACTAATATATTAAATTGACTGAATAAAATGGGCTAATTTTCTTGTTATTTCAAGAGCAGATGTGTTCGATTTTGGTTTTTGTTGTTGTTGTTGTTTCATTTTGTTTTGTTTGACTCTTAAAGATGAATTTCTTTCTCCCATGGCTTCTCTTCTATGAGAATAATTTCTGTTATAGTCTACATTAAAGCTGTCCTTTACAAAGTAAACATTTTGCCTAGTTTACCTAGTACATGTTTTGTTTTTGTTTACAAGAGTTATTGTAGAGTCTGATACATGTATTTAATATTTATATAAATAAATATTTGAAATATTTAAATAACAACTAGTAATATACTTATAGAATATTTATTAATGCAATATGTGTGTGTGAAAGTGAAATATGATAACCAATGCTAATGTCAATGCATAACTTTTACTAAAATATTTTTCTGCAAAACAATACTATGCTTAGAATATTATCTCACTTAAACATCACAAATTTCCAGTGCTCTGGTTTTAGATCCAATTTATCCTGGAGACACTCGATTTTAGAGAGTTGAAGTATCAGAGTTAGTCTTTTATCCGTAGGTAAAGAATATCATAATTCATACTCCTAATTATCAAACTATGTTCTCAATGGACAGCCCTTTAAATATCATGGTGAATTTTCAAAAGAGATTCAACAACTAAAATTTATATGATTTCGACTTTCTTTAAACTGTTAGCATGATGCTCTCTTTTTGTTGTTTCCAGTTTGTTGGTTGTTTCTGCTTTTTAATAGAGATAATTTTTGTGGTACCAAGTAAGAGGTGGCCACACTTGAAGACCATGAATTTGAAGTCATTCTGGGATACTGAGTTGTAGGCCAGCCTTGGTTACAAAAATGCCTGTCTCACTTTGCTATAGCAATACCTACAGATGTACCTTGCTCATCCATCATTAGATAATCTTAATGTAAATGGGAACAATCACAGAGGAATACAACTGGACAATTCATAGAAAGGTTGAAACATTGGAATACTTCTAAATGGGAAGTCTTTGTCAACCTCCTTTTTTCATGACTTGGGAATCTATGTGAGACAGGAGGCAGTTTGTAAGAACCAATGAGATGGATGGTACCAAGGAAATAGTGTTTTCTAAACAGCAGAGGTGATATACTATGAACTCACAGAGACTGTGGCAGAACACATAGAGCCTGCACAGTTTCCAGCTGGATGGGATTCTAGCACTGCTAGTGGGAGGTAGATAGGAACTCTCATCCCTAACCTAAGAGCTGTCTCCAGAGAAGGTCTGCTTGCAAAGAAAAACTAATTTTTTCCCCAATGGGTATATATTAACCACAGCAAAGTGTGGACTCAGTGTCCAGTCATATATAGCCATCACAAAATGTAGTAATGGTATTTTCATATTCTTTTTGTTCACATTGCTTTGTTTGGATATTTTTTGTCTTACTGCTTTTTGTTTATTGTCATAAACTACAGTTCTTGATTCTGATTTTGATATTTCATTGTGTGTTTCTTTTTCTTTTCTTTTTGTAACTTTTACTTAGATTTCTTTGCTTGTTTTTTGTTTGTCTGTTTTCTAAAGTGAGAGATAAAGAAAGAATCTGTAATTGGTTTGATGGGGAGTGTGAAGATCATCTGCAAGGATTAAGAGTTAGTTAAACCATGATCAGAATAAATTGAATAATATATAATATTAAAAATGAAAGAATAAAAACAGTTACAAGCAAATAAACAAATAATTCAGACCCTTGATTTTTTTGCACATTCTAATTAGTCCTTTTTCTCTAACTTCTCGTTGCTAAATCTATTATTATCTTTCTTTCTTTCAAGTATATTACCTTTCTTATAGATACTTTTAAAGAATAACTATACTTCTCAACATCCAATGCAATAATCACTATAAACCTTATTTTTATTGACACTATTGCAGATTTTAATATTATTTATTACCATCAGCCATCTAGGAGAAGTTAAAAACTAACAGGTGATCGTCCTTAGATGATTCTGCCATTGACTGCAAAAGTTAATGACAGATTTGTTTCTTTAGGCAAGGTAGAGGATATTACATCTGCGGAACACACTCATAGCTTTTCAGGCTGAATTAGAGTACCCCAGCCTTCTATAACAAATATTTATAACACTCATGATTTTCTTTGCCCACGAAACATGTAGTAGTTCTTTATAATATATCTGTATAGAGTCCAGTTTATATTGAACCCGATTTGCAAAAGTGTTCAATAAACTTTTACAATAAATATGAAATAACAGTAAAAGGGAGCATATCTTTTTAAATAAGCCTTCAATGGGCACTGACACTGGAGTGTATCTGCCACCCTGACCAGGAGCTGTATGAATGGAAATCCCCAGGTCAAGCTGGAAGTAATATATCCAAGTAAGGGGCCTTTTACTCTCTGAGGTGTGTAGATGTGTCTATAATGGTAAATTATGATCAAAATACATAGATTGTCCCAATGTAGTTCAGTCACAGGACGAAATGGGTCAAATGGAGAAGGGCTGTATTGGGGGCAAGGAAGAGAAGACTTTTAGAGTCTTAGTGAGAGACAGCCTTGATAAAAGAAGTTGAAAACATAACCTCCTTTACTGAAGAGTCTTGACAAACAAGTAAAGGCATGCCCTTGAACTGAGCAGTGGGGTAGAAATCCCAGGTGTGTTGGCTGAGAGAATTAAAACAGTGCTACTATCAAGAAGGCTGGCTGCAAGCTGTGAGGAAGAGGGGAAGTGAATGGTTTATGGTTGCTTTAGGACAGATACAGATCACAGAATTAACATATTTTAGATTTTGACATGTAATATATGGCAATCGTCTCTCCACAAACTGAACAGTATTCATTCTGGAGTTGCTTATGATGCTTTTCTTCTGAAAATGATCTTTAGTTTGTTATTCTGTAAACAATAGTACACATGGTTGTCTTCCTGCATTAGGAAAAAGTCTTTTTAGTTTTTTCAATGTTACTATGAGTTTATTGTGTTACATAAAAATAAGTATATTTTTATAGTTATTGTTCCATGGTAAGAAATTATTTACATATGTATTGAACAATGCTATCAGGTCCCAATGTCATTTTACTAAGTTGGAGACTTTCCATAACAGCAAGTAAAACAAATTAAATCACATTCTTGCAAACAGTCTCATGTTGACTTATAGTCAGTATAATATTGAGAAGAGTGTGGGGTAAATCCTTCTGTCGTCCTAGTGGTATCATTCTTGATAACCTTCAGGCTTTATATGTAAATTTGTTTGCACCTAGAATACAGAAATGTTTTCCTACATCACAGTGAGCCAGAGGCAAAGCATAAGAGGAGCTCAGCTCTGCTGTTTTACTGAAGTGTTCACTCCATTTACTACTGAGGAACCCAGAAACAATGTGGCAACTCTAGTTCCTTATCCTAGCATTTAAATAGGAACCCAGAAAGGGAGCTTGTATTTTGCTGATTATAGACAATCACCAATATGTATTTTTTTTCTTTGACGTTTCACTTAATTTTCCTTCATTTTGTTATTATTTTGTTTTTACATTTGTAACATAGTTCCCTCTCCCACTTTTTCTTCATCACCTACCCTCTGTCCCCTCCCCATCCTTTCCTCCTCAATTTCTCTTCAGAAAAGAGCAGGCCTCCCAGAGATATTAATCAAACATGGCATATCAAGTTGCAGTAAGACTAGGCAATTCTAATGTCATAGCTAGGCTAGACAACCCAACATGATGACAGAGTCCCAAAAGCAAGCAAAAGAATAAGAAACAGCCCCCACTAGTTTGATATGTCAAATTCAGAGTCTCACAAGAAGTCAAAGCAACAAAACTGTAACACATATGCAGAGGTCCTAGGTCAGTACCATGCAGGCTCCCTGTAGTCCATCAGTTCAGAATCTGTGAGCCCTGCCTGGTTAGATGATTCTATGGGCCTATTTCTTGTAGTATCCTTGACACCTCTGGCTTATACATTCCTTCCTCCCCATCTTCCACAGGATTCCCCAAGCTCCACCTAATATTTGACTGTGGGTCTCTGCTTCTGTTTCCATCAGTTGTTGGATGAAGCCTCTCTGATGACAATTGTGCTAGGCCCAAAGCTGAGTATAGCAGAATATCATTAGAAATCATTTCAATGTACTTCCTTCCTCTTTTCCTTCCTTCCTTTCTCTTTTCTTTCTTTCTTGCCAAGGACCAGCCACAGCTTGGAGAGGGGTTCTGAGAGAAGGGGTATTTAGGAGCATCGAAAAGAACTATTCACTATGCAACTTTGAGTCATGGGTCCAAGCCGATGAGCTGTGTTCTGCTTGATACCGCTTTTCCAGTCTGCTTCTTTCTATGCTCTGCTTTCTCTCTGGAGATCTCTCTGTCTATATTCTGCTTGCTTGCTATTCTAAGAGATCTCTCTGTTCATGTCCGGTTTGCTTGTGTATGTGTCAGTTCTCCAAGCAGTTCTCTCTTTTTATCCTAGAAAATTCTCTGGAATGCTCATCTCCTGCAAAACACAGGTCTGATCTTTCTTTTACATATGAATCCAGTCATTTACTATCTATATCTATAGATATTTACTATAAATATGTATATATTTATATATATATATATATATATCCTAACATTGAAAAAGAATTCAGAGATCTGTCTGCCTTTGTTAAGCAAGAAGGATAAACTAGTTGGGTAGAAACTTGTCCTGAAATTACCATTTCTACCCTACCTGGGTCTAAACTTGCTGTCTCAAACTGACCTCAAACTCAGGAATCTCCCTGCCTTTGTATCTTTCTGACAAGCTGGCTTATTAATGTAGCTGCCTTTGTTCCTTTAAATTCATGAAGCCCCTCATATAATTCATATTGCATCCTTATTTTTTGCCTAGTTGAGGAATTATTTATTTCAAACTCATGTATTTAGTGTTCTTTCCCATAGCCTTAAGAGTTGTCCTGACTGTCCCAGTGTTTACCGGTTTGCTAAGACATAGCCACACCCTTGCCTCCTGGATGTCTGCTGTTTCTAATTATCAGGTAGTCATTAAGGTTAACAGGGAGGACATTCCTTAGAGGAATATAAAATATGTACATTATTATACCAACAAGCCTTATGTCCACATCCTCATACACCCCCCCCCTTCTTCTTTCCTTCATTCCTTCATTCTTTTGTCTTTCTAGTTTTCTTTTACTATTCTACTATTCATGTTTGGTCCTATCTCAGGTCTCTGGGTTATACAGCTTCTGGTTCTTGGATTGCCAGGTAGTGCAAAGGGTGGGTTCCCTCCAGTGGCATGGATCTCAACCTGAAGCTGTCTTTGGTTTGCTGCTCTCACAATTTTTGCACCATCGTTATGTAGCACATCTTGCAAGTAGGAGAAATTGTAAGTCAAAAGTTTTGTGGGTGGGTTGTGGTCCCAATCCTTCCACTCGAAGTTTTCCAGGTTCCAGGAGATGGTCAGTCAGACACCATATCCTCCATTGCAAAAAGTATTAGCTAGGGTCATCTTTGTAGATTTCTGGAAGTAGATTCCTGAGATATCCCCTAATTCCAGGTGTCTATCCAAGTACTCTCTCTGTTAGCAATTTGTCTAAGCTCTGCCCCACAGTTACCTGGCATCAGCCAGGTATGCCTGACTCACTAATAAAGGAGCTGCTTGCCCCCCCTACAGAAGTTAGGACTCTCACCAGCAACTGAGGAGTGTTATACTTGCTACACATCCTCACCAGATTTTTGATCTTAGCCATTCTGACAGCTGTAACCTGGAATCTCAGAGTAGTTTTGATTTGGATTTCCCTAATGGTTAAGGATATTGAACTTTTCTCCTAATGCTTCTTGGTTGTTTGAGATTTTTCAGTTGAGAATTTTCTGAGAATTCTATACCCCATTTTCAAATTGTATTATTTGGATGTCTGTTACCATTTGATCTTTCTACAACCTACAAGCTTCCCAATAATGACAAAGACTTTTTTTTTTTAATTATGGGCTTAGCTTGGCAGACCTCCAACTAGCTCATCCAAATAAGCCTGACCATCCAGCTCTGTCCCACCATGTGGCTTGTTTGATAACGCTCCTTCAGTCCTGATGCCAGTTCCTTTCTCCTATCTGGCTGGTGAAATCTCTTGCCTCTGTGTCTGACTGGCAAATCTCCCACATCAGAATCTTTCCCGGAGTTCCTACCTCTCCCTGAAAGTCATATTTCACATTAATATTATTCCTGAGGGACTGAATATTTTGTCTGGCTTACCTGGTACATGTTTTATTTTTAGTTTGCCCAAGCTACTGTGGGGGGTAGATATACATACTGAGTTCATTAACAACATTTAAATAACGACTCAATAATATAGACATGGATTTACTATTAATGCATTATTTACTGTAAAAGGGTACACACCGAAGTAAGATATGACAACCAATACTAATGCTAGCATATAACTTCTACTAAAATATTTTTCTGCAAAAGAAGACACCATGCTTAGCCCATTATCTCACTTAAACATCACAAAATTTCCACTGCTGAACATTTAGATCCATGTTATAGATTGAGACACTAAATTTTAGAGGTATGAAGTGTGATAGTTTTATACCCATAGCAAAAGAATGTAGTAATTCATATTCCTAATTATCAAACTATGTTCTCAAATGGTAGCCCATTAAATATAGGCTATGAGTTTTCTGAAGAGATCCATCAATTAAATTTTATGTCCTTTCTACTTTCCTTAAATTATTAATATAGTACCTTCTTTTTTCTTGTTTCCTTTTGTTGTTATTATTACTGTTTTTAAATCTAGATACTTTCTGTGGTACTACATGGAAGGTGTCCACTCTTGAAAATAATGAATTTAAGGTCATTCTGGGATAAATAGTGTGTTGGAGGCCAGCCTTGGTTACAGAAAAGCCTTTCTCAGTTTTGCTATAGCAACACCTACAGATCAGTGCCTTGCTCAGTCATTATTAGAGAAGCTTCTTCTTAAACAAGATGGGAACAATCACAGGGGAGCTCAACTGGACAATGTATAGAATGGTAGAAAAATTGGAACACTCAGATTTAATGGGATGTCTTCCTCTACCTCCTTTCTTCATGGCTGGAGAATCTATGTGGAAAGGAGGCAAAACGATTGTAAGAAGCAAAGAGATGGATGGCGCCAAGGAAACCGTGTTTTCTAAACACAACAGAGCTGATATATTATGAACTCACAGAGATTATGACAGCACACATGAACCTGCAAAATTTCAAGCTAGATGGGGTTCTAGTACTGTGAATGGGGAGTGGGTAGGAACAAACATGGCTAATCAAGAAACTCTCTTCAATGTAGGTCTGCTTGCCAAAAAAAAAAAAAAAAAAAAAAATCCTATGTTTTCCAAAGGAGTCTCCTTGGGTATACTAACCAACTTACGTGTGGACCATATGTCCAGTAGTATATGGAGAACACAAACTTAAGTAACAGTATTTTTGTAGACTTTTGTCTCATATTCCTTTGTTTGGGTAATTTTTGTCTTGATGTTTTGTTGTTGTTGTTGTAAACTACAGTTCCTACAGATCATGGTCACCAAAGTCACTTTCCTACTAATCCTTGAGTGTGTCTATAAACTTTTGAAATTCTACAGCATATTGTATAATATTTGATAAAAACAAGATACTCTTTCAAAGACTAAGTAAATGAATTACTGAATAGGAATCACATATGAATTACTCAGTTTCCTAACTGAATATGTGAAACATAAAAAGTGAAAACAAACAGTTTTGTAGAGCTACGCACTAAGATTGTTGTCAAGTCCAAGAGTCTAATTCAGGCAATTGTTTGAAAGACAGTAACAAAACTTCAGTTATTAATTGCCAAATTACATAACAGTCTCTAAAATTAAGGCAAAGCAGAGATATTATACATAGTAATAATATAATTGAAATAAATGTGAAAAGTCTATGAGTATCGTATATGGAAAATGAGATCAAAACACATATGATGTATTCATTCTCTCAAAATCTATGTTTTCTAAAATATTTGAAGCTATGAATAACAGGAGAATAAAGATATCTCAGAGTTATCAAACTTTCAATTTCCAGATGGCTAATACATGAATTAACAGCAAAAATTCCTGGAAAGTAGTAGACATGAAAAGTATGTGATGGAATAATACAAAATAAACAGCATGAAATTTGGAGAATAAACAATGAGTAGCAGAGCAAACTACAGGATCTATGCCTCATTTAGAATGTGCCTCAAAGTTGTAAAACATAAACAATGACAATTTGCCAGAATATAAAGAAATACAGACTACATTGCATAACACTTCAAATCTTATACCTTCTAGGAAACTTAATGTATGAAATGTCTTCTTCATCTTACCAGCCTAAGCAAATAGGAATTAAGCCGAAATGATGATTTATTCTTCCTACTATGAGTTGCTTTATATTGAATTGGATATATTCTATTGTTTCAATTCAAAATAGATGGTATTGGGGCTGGAGAGATGGTTCAGTGGTTAAGAGCACGGATTGCTCTTCCAGAGGTCCTGAGTTCAATCCCCAGCAACCACATGGTGGCTCACAACCATCTGGAATGGGATCTGATGCCCTCTTCTGATGTGTCTGAAGACATTGACAGTATATATATTATAAAAAAGAATGTATCCAAGTTAAGGTATAGAAAAGGTTAATTTACACAAGAGTAATTTCTAATACCTAATATAACACATACTTTAAAATACTACTGCTTTGAAGATTTCTTGAATTCCTATCAACTAAGCTTCAACTGTGAAGAATGGAACTTCTTAATTTGTCTTTTATTGATGTGAAGACACAATTTGTCTGCCCCTCAGAAATGATTTTTTTGCAAGTAATAATATGTACTAAAGGATTCCAGCCTAAGATATTAAAAGTATATACTAAGGGTGTGGCTGCATCCCAGCCAGATCACACAGATCTAGAGGGTCATTTTATTAATGAAATTGTTCATTTATATTTATTTGTACATATAATTAAATAGCCAAGGGCCTTGTTTTACAAATGTCATTAATTTTCTTTGGCTACTAAAAATCAAGGTTCCTATCATATCATTTATTTCATGTATGGAAGTGATATGGGGACTTGGAGTCAGAAAGGCTTTATTTTGCACTACAGTTTTACTACTTTATAGACTAGATTGACACAGCAAATAAATATACATTATTATTAATAAAATATAATGGTTTTTTAAGTTCTTAACACAGAAATTGCAAAATATCTCCTAATTTCCTAACATTTTAGTCTTCCAAATTCAAAATTAAATGTAGTATTAAAAAGTACAGAAATTAAAATGAGGGAAAAATTCATGAGAATTAAATAAGGAGCAATATTAAGAAAAGAAAAAAGAGAAAAAAGAATTAAGACAGAAATGTAGAGAAGATTTTACAAAAAATTTATGCAAACTAGTATATACCATTCAAACTAGTATCTTACCATTTAGAATTAAGCAGCATCCCTCATGACTAGGAATATATGATTGTTCAGAGATACACTCTAATGGCTAAGTCCACAGATCAAGGAAATACATAATTCTAACATTGAGGTTCACCATGCAGTTTCTCAAATTATTTGATGAACCATTCTTTATCACTCATTTTATTACATTTAATAAAATTTTGTCTATTTAGACTTAGTCAAATAGATTCGTTCCTGGGAATTTTGTGCTTATGTCTGAAATATGTCAATATATTGTCATTCTGAAATTGATTGTCAAATATAGAGGCTCTAAGACTAACTCAGGTATTCTTAAAGAAAATTATTTCTGATTCCATATAGAACAGGTAGTTTTAAGTGTTGCAAAACATAAAGAGAAGAATATTTGCTAAAAATGTTTTGAAATAATATATTCATTTATGTACCTATACATACTATCTTTCAGATGTATATTTTCCTGTATTAGGAAAATTTCCTGATCAGAAAATGTATAGCAGCTGGACAGTGGTGACACACGCCTTTAATCCCAGCACTTGGGAGGCACACAGGTGGATATCTGAGTTTGCGGCCTGGTCTACAGAGTGAGTTCCAGGATAGCCTGGGCTACACAGAGAAACCTTGTCTCAGAAAAAAAAACAACAACAACAACAACAAAAGCAAAAAAGTATAGCAAAATAGGAAAGTTATTTTAAACTTGAGTGGATACAATGCTAAGACATAATTTTTATTTTTTTATCTGCTTACATGATTCTGAACATTAAGTTATTGTTTCTATTTCAGGAATTGTTAGTTCAGCTCTGTCACTCTCAACCCATTAGAACAACGAGTAGTAAATGGAAGAAGCAAACCAGACTGTGGTGTCAGAGTTTATTTTTCAGGGATTTTGTGCTTCAAAGGAACTACAGATCTTGCTCCGGCTGCCATTTTCCACTCTATACCTGATGGCTGTGGTAGGCAACTTCTTTGTTGCGATATTGATCATCATTGATCACCATCTCCATTCTCCCATGTACTTTCTATTAGCTAATCTATCATTTATTGACTTCTGCCTTTCCTCAGTAACCACCCCCAAACTGATAACTGACTTCCTAAAAGATAATAAAACCATTTCCTTTGGGGGCTGCATGACCCAGATCCTCTGTGTGCACTTCTTTGGAGGAGGTGAGATGGTACTTCTTGTAACAATGGCCTATGACCGGTATGTGGCCATCTGCAGGCCACTCCACTACAGCAGCATCATGGACAGACAGAAGTGCATCTGGCTCGTTTTGATATCATGGATCATTGGCTTTATACATGCCATAAGTCAACTGATACTGATTTTGGAACTACCTTTCTGTGGACCTAGAGTGATAGATAGCTTTTTCTGTGATCTTCCTTTGGTGATGAAATTAGCCTGCATGAATACTGATACTCTGGGAATAGTAATAAATGCTGACAGTGGTGTCTTAGCAACAACTTGTTTCATTCTTTTGCTGATTTCTTACACCTATATTTTATTAACTGTTCAACTTCACTCTAAAGATGGCTCATCAAAGGCACTATCTACATGTACATCCCATATCATAGTGGTTCTGCTGTTCTTTGGGCCAGTGATTTTCATCTATCTGTGGCCAGTCAGCATCACTTGGGTTGACAAGTTTCTTGCTGTATTTTACTCAGTGATCACACCTCTCCTGAATCCAGCAATCTATACACTGAGAAATAAAGATATTAAAAATGCCATAAAGAAGCTGAAAATCACATGTAAATTCTGGTTTAGATATCTTATGGAATCAGAATTTATTTATATACACCATTTATCCACATTTTTAGTGGAAAGTGACTTATAAAATGACTCATTTTAGGAATCTATGAATTGTAATTAGTGTGTGGTTATGAAAATACCCATTAGAAATATACATTCAAAATTATAATACTTGTATTTTTATCACTTAGAATGAGTAATACCTCTGTATAGTATACCTGTATAAATTTATGATTAGCAGATGATAATAATATTCCAAAGATAATGATCATGTTACTACACATTATCTATATTTCCAATATTGTGAAATTCAATTTAATCAGATTTAAAATAATCATCTTTGAATTACTTCTCAATACTACCATCCTTTAAAATATAGCATTATATGCCAATATACTAATCCTAATTCTATTTTTGCCACTGAAGATACTGAAGACATTTGTGAAGTCTGCATCCTCTCAGAAATAAATATGTGAAAGGAATCAGATCATAATACTAGTTGCCTTATATTGACCGCATCTCTGTCAGTTTTCAAGTGTTAACCATTCACGTGAATTCAGGATTTTTTATTTCATTCCTTAACAGAAAAGACCATTTGTTTATAATATTTTAATATATTTTTCTCAGTTACTTTTATAATTATGTTTGTATATTATATAATGAAATATCACAACTGCCAAGGCAGTTAGTTAAATATTATATGCTCTTGTTAATATGATAGATATATTTCTCAAAGTGTGTCATTTGCTACCTAAAACTATATGTATACAGGTTTACAATACTTTGAGTTTTAGTTTATTACTAAATAGACATGAAAACCATAATTTTTTGAATATCATGTCCTTATATTTCATGAGCTAATGGTTAAAATCAATCTGTATGTATATCCTAGTAAGTTAAAGAGGTTGCTATAACAAAAATTATTTAACAAAAACCACATAAATACCTGTTTTTCTAAAATCATATGATTAAAGCCAAGTATGATTTAAGTCTGTCCACAGACCTTGCTGCATACATATGTGTAGTTTTGCTGACTTTTTTCAGATAAAAAACTATCTCCATTGTATTTATAGATTTACCTATCAACACTTCTGCATCATCATATTGTTATTAAATATGTTCTTTAACAATATCTGTAATAGTTGCATCTTATTATTTCTGGGATTTCCTATTTCCTTCCCACTATTATCCCTTTCCCCTGACAGACATACACACACACACACACACACACACACACACACACACACACACGAGCACACACACACACATGAGCACATGAGGTTCTTTGTACATTTATGTATAATTGTTTTATATGTAGGTTTGTTTTACTTTCATCAGTAGCTCACAGTCCAATAAGACGTTGTAATAGTACATAGGAACTTTCTGATCTGTGATTGACTGTTGACTATTTTGTTGTGCAGGAGCCATGGCAGGCAGCCTTAGGATCATGACTGCAGTAGACAAGCCCACAAGATAGATTGCACTTCACAGCTCTTGCATTCTTTTTGTCCCCTTCCACATTGCCAATTCTAAAATGATCTCTTGTTGCTTTGTAGTTTCTAAGTGTAAGGTTGTTTGTTTATTTGTTTGCTTTGTTTTGTTTTTCCGTTTGCAATATATAGTTCCTATTTTCTTTTTTTATTTTTGGATATTTACTTTATATACATTTCAAATGTTTTCCCCTTTGGAAAACCCCTATTCCATTACTCCTCTCCCTGTCTCTATGAGTGTTCTCCCACACCCACCCACCCACTCCCGTCTTCCCTCCTTAGCATTCCCCTACCCTGGGGCATCCAACACCCTCAGGCCCAAGGGCCTCTCCTCCTACTGATATCCAACAAGGCCATCCTCTGTCGCATATGTGGCCAGCACCATGGGTACTTCCATGTGTATTCTTTGGTTGGTGGTCCAGTCTCCGGGAGCTCCGGGGGAGTCTGGCCAGTTGACACTGTTGCTCCCTCTAAGTGTTAGTTAAACAGCTTCTTTCTGGATAGATAACACCAAGCTAGCACAGTTCTCATGAGAGATGTCCTTTATTGAAAGAGGGGAAGAAGAGAGGAACAGAAGAGAGATGAGTCAGGGTCCCTGTCTTTTATCCCTGCTGTGACATAGATAACACAGGTGGTGACATGCACAGGTGATGCAAGCGAGGCATGTGCAGGGAATGTGCAATGGTTGCCATGGCAACAGATGCAAGTAGGTCTTTGTCACCTAGGGGTGACATTATCACTGGATTCAGAGCCTGGCTATAAACAACTTGTGGTGCTAACACTGAGGGCATAAATTTCACTTAAATTTTAGCAATTCAGTAATACTACTTGTATGACATGTGTGTTTCAAGAAGCACAATGGAGGTATGTGAGATCATTCAGTACATAAAGGAGCTTCCTGTCAAACAAGAGGGCATGAATTCCAAACTCCAAATCCCCACGGTTATTGCCTATCTGTGGATCAAGTTCTTCTAACAGGGCTACTTTGTCTGGCTTCAGTGGGCGAGGATGCCCCTAGCCCTGAAGAGACTTGATACACCATGGTGCGGTTATCCAGGGGGGTGGCTCCACCCTCTTAGAGAAGAAGTGAATGGGGAATGAGGGAGGGAATATGAGGGGGCAGGAAGAGGTGGGACAGTGATCATGATGTAAAATAAATAACTAAATAAATATATAAACAAAAAACAAGCAAACAGGATGTGATAGGCACAAAATAATAAGGTTGACTAATTCATTGCTTAGAAATAAACTTACAAAGTTAAGCTATCTGACTTTTCCTAATATGCCAAAAATGTTGAGTGAAGGAAAGGGTAATAACTTTAACAAATGAAGAATGAATCTCACCATATCCCTCCAATATGAAAATCAACTCTGTGACCCAGCCTGCAGGTACAAGTCAACCTGAAACAGAAATGGGGGAGTGGGGATCAAAAGACACAGACACAGGAATGGAGTCAAGCCTGACCCTGGTCAAAACTTAAAGTTTATTTCTGCAGCTCCAGCTTATAGGCACTTGAGCAAACAAAACTCTTCTTGAGAAAGTTCCTCTACAGAATAAACATAGATAAGAGTTCCTCTTGGCTGCATGCACTGCTCTCTGGCCTTGGCTACACACGCTAATGTACTTTGGCTCTTCACAACTCTGAATAGATCAAAGGCCTTATTATAATACCTGAAACTCTGAAATAACTGAAGTAGAAAAGATCATGAGAACCTCAAGTATAAGCATATGCAATGACTTTCTGAATAGTACTCTAAAAGCACAGGAAATGGTAAAAAAAATTGACAAACGGGATTGCATGAAATTAAAAACTTTTACAAACCATAGGCAGCAACTTACATAGTGAAGAGATAGCTACAGAATGAGGGAAAGATCTCTACCTTTTCTCCCAACAATAAGATACAGGGCCCAGGGACCCCTGAGCTGGGATTGACCTAATTGCTTCCTTCCTGAGGATGAGCTTTTATGGTACCAGAGGTACCTACTACTTCATGGTGCCTGAAATGACGCTAATGAATTGCTTGTATGTGCTCATACTTGTGGTAAAAATACTAATGTGCAAGAGATTTAAAGCCATTAGAGTTGGCATTAGAAAACAAAATTTTAATATTGAAAAAAAGACATGAGATAAAAAAAATAATCTTAGCTAAAAGAAAGGGATACAGGAGGACAAAAATGTAGGACACGAGCGGTGATAGAGGGCAAATATGAACAAAGTACACCAGATGCATTGAGTAAAATGTGATATAAAATTCACTGCTTGTACAATTTACATTCACTAACAAAAACTTAATTTACCAAACAAGTGCTAAACATCAAATAAAATTGCCTCAGACATGTTATCTCTTCAATCACTTAAGAATATTATTTAGATTTTTATAAAACACAAATTATGGAAGAGCTATTATCCTATCGATGGCAAAATTATAGAACCTGAAACAGACTTTAAATAACCTTAAAAGTGTTTGTGTATAGAAACACTTTGTATTAGAAAGTCTGTGTATAAAATTATGCTTAGTAGTACTTGTTGAAAGCATGCAAAGAATGAAAATAATATATTGATGAAGAAAAAATATATAAAGAATTTAAGTGTGCTATGCAAACTGCCAGGATAGAAAAGATAATAG
>JADRCH010000756.1:2832-13021 GCA_019843965.1 Rhynchomys soricoides | reverse complement strand
TCTACTACTGGTAGGACAGTGAGGGATCTGCACAAACATCCACAGCCAACCTTTGCTGATTGGACTACACAAGACTTCTCTGAACATAAACATGTCTGGAAACCACAGACTGATTTCAAAAGTTTTATTCATATTATATTTTATTAGGTTACTGTTTTGTCTATAGAGCTGTTTGTGGAAATGGAGACCAGAAGAGAGCCTCAGATCCTCTGGATCACCAGTTGCACGTGGTTAAAAACTCTCCTGTGTGTGCTAGGAACTTAACCAGAATTCTCTGAGTGTGCAGTAGTTCTTTTTGCAGCTGAGTCCCACAAAATGAGTCTTTAAAAAGAAACTCTTCATGGTCTCTCCTTCTCTGATGAGTATACACTCCAGTATGATTTGTCCTTCCATCTGGCCCCAGGTATCTGTTCTACTCATTCCAGTGCAGTCAGATTTCTCCAAGGAAACTCAGTTGGGCTGTGCTTAGGGCCAGCACCTAAATTGAATCCCAATTTCCAAGACATCAGACAAAAATCATACAAGAACATCAACAGGGTAGAGGTCAGGTAGAGTTTCCCAGACTGCAGTGCTGCCCTCCCCCAACCCACCATTTTAACATACTACAGGTGTTTTAAATCCTGAGCCACCATGCTGCCTTTTCTCAGATTCACTGTAAATGCTCCTGCATTACCATTGTGTAATCAGAAGTCATTGGTAACAACACAGGTTGTTGCTGCCGGAAGACAGGTATAGGTCACAGCTGTTCAGCTCCTAAAATCACTTTAGGCATTTGAGTGAGGGCTCCAAGAAAACACACTGTGCAGAAGCCAGGGAGTGGAATGCTTCAGCCAAATGGGGTTGTAACTCCGCCATTGACTTCCACCCCAATGTCTCAGAAACCTCAGAAGCATGAAGTGCAATGAAATCCAAGGCCTGAGCCCTCAGCTGCTCTGTGCTATAGAGGTCAGCCAGGAATGAGAGTTTGTGCAGCATTTTTCACAGAGAGCTTCCCGCAGAAGGCATCCTCACACATGACCATCAAGTGCTCCAGGCCATATATGTCAGCAGCTGCCAATAAACTGGAACCCCATGGAGTGGCTATGGATGTGTGGCACCTTCCTGATGTAGATGAAACCCATCATCTTCTTGAAGACTTGGGGATCCAGGTCATGGATCTCAACATGGTTCGTTAGCCTCTCCTTCATTTCATGTTCAAACATGGCTCTGAAAACTGGAGAGTGAGCTGCTAGAATGACCTTTTCAGCCCTGAATTTGTGGCCAGCTACCAACAGGCAGCAGTCTGTGAGGAGGGAATTCTCCCATAGCTCCCCTAGGTCATCTGCCAACACATGCCTTGGATCTTGGTAGATGTCATGTTTTGTCCAGGAATGCTAAAGAGGGCTCCTACTATGCTCACCTTGCAACAGAGTGTGAGGTGGTCTTCAGGAAGAAGACAAGGCCAATGGGAGAAGAGGAAATCTCAAAGGACAAACGTTTTTAATCCCCAGTGCTGGTATTGCAGAAAGCTTAGATCATTGGGGCTCTTCATACTTTGATATTTCTCTCCATGGGAATTTGTGATGCAGAACTTAAACTTTGTCCAATCTGGGCTCTCTGGACAGCCGAGCAACACCAGGTAAACTGACAGGTGATCTTTGCTTTCTTCATCAACCCCCTTTGGGTATAATCTCAAACACCATGTCACTTTGTCATGGGCCTCTAATGAGAACACTGGGTTTGTAATCTTTTTCCAAACTCCCCCCATGCAAATTGAAAAGTTGCTAATGGTCCACTCATAGCAGAATTTCTGAACACTGATCTTTGTGTATCCACAGCTCTTGGATTCCAGGTCCCCTGACATTTCAGCTGGAGGTAGTTTGGGGGTTAAAGTTGATCTGAAAAGAAGAACAAGAAGTTATTTACACTTCATCCTGTTGGATACAACTGTAGTTACACTTCAGATTTTAGTTTCAACTTGTCAACTTTAAATTCATTCTCTCTCTCTCTCTCCTCTCTGTTTCTTTCAATCTCTCTGTCTGTCTCTTTCTCCTCCTCGCTCTCTGTCTCCTCTCCCTCCCTTTGTGTGTGTGTGTGTGTATTTGTGTCTGTCTCTGTATCCATCCTTCGTGTTTGTGTGTGTCTGGGTGTGTGTGTGAGAGAGTTTATTGATTCTTAGTTTAATTGTAACTGGTTTTGTCTATTCTATCCATCTTTGGAAGTGTTTGGAAAACTTTATACATTCTCATCTTAAGTGTGTTATATTAGTCAGGGTCCCCTAGAGAACGTACAGAATGAATTCCTGTCAATAAATACAAAGAGAATATGTGAGAATAATATACAGGCTGAGATCCAGCTAATATAACAATGGCTAAAGTCAGTACTTATTTAGTCCATGAGGTTTGAGGTCTCAGATGTTCTTCAATATATGCTGGAATTATGAAGAATTAGGTTATAATGCCAGTGAAGAAATGGGCTTGCTGGTAAGATGAGAGAATGCAAGCAAAGACACAGAGCTTCCACCTCCCATGTGCTTATATAGGCCTAGGGCAGAATGTGTGGCCCAGTTCAGGGTGTGTCATCTAGTCCCAAGGTCTGGACTAAAGGTGCGTGTTTTCCTGCCTCAGGACTCAAGTTAAAGGTGTGTGTTTTTCTATTCAAAGAGTCTGTGTTTGAACTGGATCTATCTACTTCAACTTAAGCAAAAAAATTTTTAAAGGTTTTGTGTGTTACTTAAGTTCCACAGGAAGTCCAGACAAGAAGAATAGCCATCACCAGTGAACTTTGCTTACTGTGGTGACTGCAATAAATGAAGGGATCAGGTCAATCTCTGCACAACTATTATTTCCCTTGTACTGGTGTTACACTGATACATGCCATAAACATGCTCAGGGAAGGGGTGATTTCCTTACCTTGCCAGAACTCTTGAGTGTGCACAACATGGAGGGCATGTGGAAGAACTGCTACATGGTGGGCAGGAGGCAGAGCCAGACCTCAGAAGGTGGCTTTCTTCTTTCTTGTGTGTCATTCGGATTAGATCCAGAGACCTTGTGATGACTCCTCCCAATTTGGTTGGTGGTCTTGTGTTTCCCCTCAGGCAATCCTCCTTAGAAATTCTTTTTCTGAGTCACTTAAGGGTGTGGTTTGGGAATATCCTAAAAGCTTCTTAATTCGATCTGTTTAATTGGCAGGATTCACCTCATCAATATCTCTTACTCTGCTTTCTTCTCTGTTGAGTTCTGTCCTTTTCAGACTTAGACTGCATGCTTGCTCTGCTGGTCCTGAAAAGGGATTTTTGCTGTTTTCCAAGGCCTGCAGCATATATTCAAGAGATATCAAAGATTAGTTTGTTATTACTGCCCTTATGAAAAATGAAGTGTATAATTCTGCCTACATCTCTCATCTTTCCTGTTTGTCTTGTCTTAGACCTACAGTCTAGAGGACACACAAATGAGTACAGTGATTCAATCTGCTCAGCCACTCCCAGCTCTCCTGTATGTCTGGCTCCATCTGCTCACCCCTCAGGATAAATCAATCTATTGGTTTTGATTTTTGATGCCTTTCTTGGACCTATTGCTACTATTAGCATCAGCGACTCTTCATCAGGTTCTTTTAAGACTTTGGTGGGAGGAACCCCAGCCTCAGATCAGAGTTCTCAAATACTGGAATCACATCTTTGACAGTTTCTGGACACCGGTATCTAAATTGAAGATGCCTTGACCAGATTTACCTCCAGAGGTGATCTTGAAGTTGGCTTTCTATTGTGATTATTGTAAAAGTAACCATTATTCATCTGTATTTATTGTCATCTCTGAGGCTTTCTACCCCCACACGCCAACCTTGGCCTAGCCCTGGGAGCTTCTAGTCTCTGTAAAAATCTATTCTACCCTGAGAATGTATTTAACATCTGAGACTTACATCTGAGTAAGCTCACTCCTTCTAGTTCTGTCTGAGCTCTGGATGGGTGATTTAAAACTCCTCCCCAGTGTAACTGATTCAATCTATGTTCTTTCACTTTTTCCTGAAATGTTCTGCTTGGCCTCATACTAACTTTGACAATCTGTTCTACTCTTCTGGCCCTTTCTGGTTCTCTGAATCATTCTGTCTTTCGATATCTGTGTCTCCATTGTTCTGTCTTCTACCTGTCTCTGAAAAAAAATCTCCTAGCAATAAAAAATGCCTTCTCTCTCTTCCCTTTCTCTCTTTACTGGCTTCTTTGTTTCATTATTTATTTTATTAATTTACATTACAAATGTTGCCCCATCCCAGTTCCTCTCAGAGTTCTTCAGTCTTCCCTTATAGCCTTTGCCTCTGAAAGGGTAACCCCCTGGCACTCCTCCTCCCTTGGACATTAAATCTCTACAGGATTAGGTACAACCTTTTCCACTGAGACCAGACAAGGTAGGCCTCTGGTACATATCTGCTCATGGCCTGAGACCAGCACATGTATGCTCTCTGGTTCTTGGCTTAGTCTCTGGGAGCTCCCTAAGGTCCAGATTAGCAGACACTGTTGATCTTGTTATGGAGTTGCCATCCTGTTTAGTTCCTTCAGTCTTTCTCAATAAGGGTCCCTTACCTCAGTCCAAAGCTTAGCTATGTCTGCATCTTTCTCAGTTAGCTTCTGGTAGAGCCTCTTAGAGGACAGCTCCTAGCTCTCCTGTATGTCTTGCTCCAATTTTGCTTATTCCTCAATAGTGGATGAATCAATCAATTAATTTTGATTTTGATTCCTCCATTAGACTTATTGTAAACTGAGAATCAATGACTCTGTATCTCCTGCTTTTGGGTCCTCAAGAGGAGGATCCCCTGTTTCAAACCTGACATTTAGGTTGTTTCTAAACCACGCCCTTAAGTAACACTGAAAAAGAATTTCCAAGGAGGATTTCCTGAGGGGGAAGTGCAAGACAACCAACCAAATTAGGAGGAGTTATCACAAGGTTTAAGGGTGTGATTGGAATAACACACAGAAAAGAAAAATGTCACCTTCTGATGTTTGGGGCTCTGCTTCCTGCCCACCATATAGGAACCCTTCCACCTGCCCTCCTTTTTGTGAACACTCAGACTTCTGACCAGTTAAGGAAAACACCTCTTCCCTGATCATGTTTGTGGCAGGACTTGGTGGAAGACAAGCACAAGTATAAATAAGCTGTAAGGCAATTGACTCGATCCCTTCATTTATGGAAGATTGACCACATTAAGCAAAATACACTGTTGATGACTATTCCTGTATCCATCTGGACTACCTTTGGAATTAAGTAAAACTGGAAGGCATTCCTTTTAATTTTTGTTTCTTTGGGTAAAGTAGAGATAGATCCAGTTAAAACACAGATTTTCACTTGGAAAAACAGACACCTTTAATCTGAATGTTGAGTCAGGAAAATACACACCTTTAATCAGATTTTGAGACTAGAAGACACACCCTTAACTGGGCCACACCTTCTTCTGGAGGCCTATATAAGCACATGGAAGAAGGAAGTTCTGTGTCTTTGCCTGCTAGCTCTCATCTGACTAGCAAGTCCATTTCGTCACTGGAAGTAGCCTACTTCTTCAGAATTCCAGCATATACTGAAAACCAGATGAGAATTCAAAACCTTGTGGACTAAGTAAGTACTGGCTTTAGCCATTGTTGGATTAGCTGGACCTCAGCCTATATGTTTTTCTCATAAATCCTCTCTGGATTTTTTAAAATATTTTAAATGTTTGTTTATTTTAATTTTTTTCATACTTTATTTATATTAGAAATGATTCCCAGTTCCAGATCTCCCCTTTGGAACCTCCCGATTGCCTCCCCCCTCCCCTGCCTCTATGAGGATATTCCCTCACCCACTCTCCCACCCATTCCTGTCTTCCCTTGTAGGCATTCTCCTATACTGGGCCATCTAACACCCTGAGGCCCAAGGGCCTCTCCTCCCCCTGATGGCTAACAAGATCCTCCTCTGCCACATATGTGGCCTGCACAATGGGTCCCTCCATGTGTATTCTTTGGTTTGTGGATCAGTCTCCAGGAGTATCCATTGTGTAAATGTAACACATTTTCTGGATCCATTCCTCTCTTGTGGGACATCTGGGTTTTTCCAGTTTCTGGCTATTATAAAGATGTCTGTTATGAACATAGTGGAGAATGTGTCTTTATTACATGTTGGATCATCTTCTGGGTATATGCCCAGGAGTGGAATGGCTGGGTCCTCAGGTAGTATTATGTTCATTTTTTTGAGGATCCACCAAACTGATTTTCAGAGAGGTTGTATCGTCTTGCAATCCCACCAGCAATGGAGGAGTGTTCCTCTTTCTCCACGTCCTCACCATCATCTCTTGTCACATGAGATTCTGATCTTATCCATTCTGACTGCTATTAGGTGGAATATCAGGGTTGTTTTGATTTGCATTTCCCTGATGACTAAGGATGTTGAACATTTTTTAGGTGTTTCTCAGCCATTTGATTTCCCACAATTGAGAATTTTCTGTTTATCTCTCTTCCCCATTTTTTGACAAGATTATTGGGATCTCTGGAGTCTACCTTCTTGAGATCTTTGTATATATTGGATATTAGCCCTCTATCAGACATAAGAGTAGTAAAGATCTTTTCCCAATCTGTTGGTTGCCATTTTGTCCTATTTACAGTGTCCTTTGCCTTACAGAAGCTTTGTAATTTCATGAGGTCCCATTTGTCCATTCTTGATATTAGAGTATAAGCCATTGGTGTTCTGTTCAGGAATTTTTCTCTGTGCCCATGTGTTTGAGAATTTTCCCCACTTTTTGTTCTATTAGATTCAGTGCATCTGGTTTTATGAGGAGGTCTTTGGTCCACTTGGACTTGAGCTTTGTACAAGGAGATAGGAATGGATCAATTCCCAATCTTCTACGTGTAGACCGCCAGTTGAATCAGCACCATTAGTTGATGATGCTGTCTTTTTTTCACTGGATAGTTTTAGCTCCTTTGTCAAAGATCAAGTGACCAAAAGTGTGTGCGTTCATTGCTGGCTCTTCAACTCTATTCCACTGAACCCTGTAAGAGTGGGAGGCATCCCAGTAGTGATCCTGGGAGTGGCTGGAAAGACACACCCTTTCTGGGTGAGAGTGGCTGTTATTAATTACCCCCAGCAGCATCGTGAAGATAAGTTAATAACTAAAACAACAGGAGGGTCAGATCACCAAGACCTCAAGCAGTGACCTGGGGTCTGAGCTCAAGCTATAACAAATCACATCTACATAAACTCATGGCTGTACTATCTATATATGGATGTAGTTTACCTGTTTGTCCTTCTGACACTATACCCATCTTGCACTTGGTTTTACCTGAGATAAAGATCTAATTCCTAGAAGATGAATATTTACCTACTATGGAGGTCAATCTAGATGTCAAGATATTGAGGAAATCATTATTCCATCTACTCCTCTGTCTACTAAACCTTCAATTTCAATGTCATTTATTTGTATTTTTAGCTTTGGTATCTGATCATTTATAGCAGTTTGACAAAATATTTGTTTTCTGGTCTCTCTGAATTTTTTGTCTTAGCTACTGAAGTCCTTTTGACCTTAATAATCTCCAGAGCAATGTTGTTTTAACAGCAGGCATTAAATATTTTAATTACTCTGTGACTGAGTTTCTCCCACACTGACAGGGAATGATTGAATAAATTTGATATCAGGCCTGCTGGAGGCTCCCTTTTGTGATGGCAAAGGGTTACCTTGCCTATATCTCTTGTTGATCTGCATTCATTACTCCAATGCCAGCCTTTGCCACACCTTCTGCATATTCAAGAAATTATTATTATTTCTAGGAAAAAATTGTTTATAGGAATGCGTTGCCTACAAATCATTTTTAAATGACCTTGCTTACTACAATTAAAACTGCTGCCATTTTTATTTTTCTTAATACCTTTAGAAATTACTTCTATCAAGTTAGCATGATAAATATGAGTTCCAATATCAACTATATATCTAATCCATTCCTCTATTGGTGGTGATCTTGTCTTTAAAGTGCTAATCACCTTTTGCATTCTGAATTACCATTTTCAAAAGCCAGACATTCAATCACTATTTTTCTGACTTCTGAATCTGATATTATGCTATTTACAGCTGAAGTTAATCGTTGCAAAAATCAATGAAGACTTCTTTTGGCCCTTGTATAATTGTAGTAAATAACACAGACCTCTTTCAGGATCCTTTAATTTTGTCCTAAGCATTTAATGCTGCTACACTACATAGTGCCAAGGTATGATCATCTAATTCAAGCTACCTTTGTAATTCAGCATTTTATGATTTAAAAAAAAAAACCCAAGTCTTTGTAAAAATTGATTGTCTCACATGTTGGAAAAAATCTGTTATGTTCATACTTCAGTAAGATTAGCATAGCAAAAATGGCCACCCTCCATGAGTAATCCACAGATTTGATGCAATCTCTATCACAGTTTTCTGGATGGTTGCTTGTAGATGAATGCAAGTAGATCCACACCTATCACCCTGCACAGAGGTCAAGTCCAAATGTATCAAAGACCTCAAGATCAAATCAAGTACAATGATCCTCATAGAGGAGGAAGTGAGGACTAGGCTAGAACTCATTGTCAAAGGAGACAATCTTCTTAAAAGAACACTGATACTGTAGGCACTAAGATCTAGAACTAATACATAGAACCTCATGATACTGCAAAGCTTCCATAAGGCAAATATCACTGCCATTTGGATAAAGCAATAGTCCATAAAATGGTAAACTATTTTTACCATATCCACATCTAACTGAGGGCGAATATCCCTCATATTACACACATACACACACACACACAACACGTAAAACCTCATGATACTTGACATTAAAAACAATAACCGAATTAAAAATGAACTACAGCAGTCAACAGAGTACACACAATAGAGAAATATTCAAATGGCTGAAAATCACTTAAAGAAATGTTCAACATTCTTAGATATCAGGGAAATGCAAATCAAACTACTATGAGATTTTCATCTTACATCAGTCAGAATGGCCAAGATCATTAACAGGAGTGACAGTTCATGCTGACTAGGATGTGGAGCAATAGGAAAACTTCTCCATTGCTAGTGGGAGTAGAAATTTTTACAGCCACAATGTAAATAAGTATGGTGATGCCTCACAAAGATAGGAATCAGTTTACCTGAAGACCCACCTATTTCACTGTTGGGCATATACCCATGGATGCTTCATTCTACCACAAGGTTCTTGGTCAACCACATTTATTCTTCTTTATTCCTCATCACCAGAAATTAGAGCCAACCTAGATGTCTCTCAACAGAAAACTGAATAAAGATAATATGGTGCATTCACAAAATGGAGTGTTACTCAGCTGTAAAAAATAATGGCAGGAAAGTCAAGACACAAGGCTGGGATCACCAATTCTGCTACAATCCAGGCCTGGATCTAATGCTTTGAGATGGTCCACCCACAATCTACCCTATCTACCACCTCCTGGAGGTCATGGAGGAGCTAATCCTATAGTGTTTCAGAAACCAGAATCCTTGAACCACACCAATGATTATTTAAAGTGAAAATGTGCATGTAAAGCTGTTTAGGTAAAAAAATATATATATATATATTACTTATGCTATATTGTACTAGCAGACCGGGGCCTAGTATGGCTGTGCTCTGAGAGGCTCTACCAGTAGCTAACTGATAAAGATGTAGATACAGCCAAGCATTGGACTGAGGTAAAGGAAGCCTTTGGAAGAGTTAGGAGAAGGTATGAAGTAACTAAAGGGGACGGCAACTCCATAGGAAGATCGACAGCATCACCTAATCTGGAACTTGGGGAGCTCCCAGAGACTAAACCACCAACCAGAGAGCCAAGTACACTGTTGATGGCTATTCTTTTTGTCTGTATTCCATGTGGACTTAAGTAACATACAAAACTGGAGGGCATGCCCTTTAAAAAATTTTTGCTGAAGATGAAGTAGATAGATCCAGTTCAAATACAGACTGCTGGAGTAGAGAAACATGTACCTTTAATCTGTGCCTTGAGGCAGGAAAACACATACTTTCAATCTAGAAATTGATACTAGAACACACACCTTTAACTAGGCCAAACCTTTTGCTGGGGACCTATAAAAGCACATAGAAGAAGGAAGTGTCTTTGCCTGCTTGCTCTCATCTTAGTAGCAAGTCCATTTCTTCACTGGCATTAGACCCTACTTCTTCAGAATTCTATTATAAACTGAAGAACACCTGAGACTTCAAACCACA
>JADRCH010000753.1:0-12233 GCA_019843965.1 Rhynchomys soricoides | reverse complement strand
CAGATGCCAACAGCATAATATCTCACTTTAACATTTTTACACTAATAACTATGCAGTTGACTATTAAAGATCTGACCCTCATTTTGACCAAGGGTCCCTCAGAGCAGAAACCATGCCCACTGTGTCATCTCCTTGAGGCATGATCTTGGGAAGTATGCTTCTATGTGCCCAACTGTCAATATTTCCCATTCTTTTCTATTGATCTCAGCAACATAAGTAATTGTAACACTGTTTAACCTGTGTGTAACATTAATATTATCAGGAAAGAACCAGTGCTTGACATTATAAGCAATTAATTTTAAATTTATCTCAAACAAGTATGTAAATGTTACGTATGCAATTTAATACTACATATTTTTGAAACTGTCTTCATGTTAGATGTATAAATCTATCATATTTTATTTAAGATTATTAACTACCAGTGAAATATTATTGGGGAGCTATGAAAATTCCTTTCCACCACTCTCTAAGAAAAGCATTCTGCTCAGATTACTAATCCTTTGTTTCTCTGTGTGTTGTTCTGCTGTAAATCTCAAATTTACTCATCTTACTATTTTAAAATGCGTGGAAAAATAAGTTTCTAATTCATCTTTTCTACTTCTCTTCTCATGTCTTAGTGATTCAGCTCATTTTAATAACGAGATAAGCCAAGGTTCACAATTAGCTGAATAGAAGTAGTTCAAAACTTCAATTTAGTTGTTCCTTTATGTTCAGAGACAGAAACTTAATGCTTAAGGGAATATAGGTGAACATAAATCACAACAATTCACTTTGTAAATTAAGTCACTCAGAAAACGTTTTCCTCTCTGTACTATGAGTTAGTGTGGAAATAGAATATTTCATAGCCATTATTAATATGTAGAGAGTTTGGCAACATTTTAATCTACTGTGACCTTATTTCAGAATTCTTTAAATGACCTCAAGGTTGTATAGTCATAAGAATAGTGTGGGTACTAGTATACAAAGTAAGATTTATTAGAGAACAATGACCAAAACAAAATGGATTATTTGAGATTTAGTAGAGAAAAAAGTTGATGGCTTTTTAAACTGTTTGTTTTAAATATGAAGTTGAAAATACGTTTAATTTAATTAAAAACAAAACAAATGCTCAGAGGGAAGAGAGGGAAATAAAGATGGAGATCAGTGAAAAAAGGAGGGGAGTTAGGAAGGACAGAGAAAAGGGAGGCATTTAGTTTGCAAAAATCGTTGTTCATTGGGCTCTTGAACAGTTCTTACTGTTAGGTTCTGTTTTCTGGGCTCCTTGAGTATCATTTTATTCACTGCTTTATGCCCTGACTTTAGCCATACAATCCCCATTAATAGAACCAGATTTTAAATAACAGAATACAGCAGTAAAATGAAAAATCAAGGTTTGCATCAAATGCAATAAAATGACCACAAATCCAAATTTTAAAGTGCTTCATCACAATGTAGAGTCATCTGGGAAAATACGACATATGACCTAGGAGTCTCACCTGTGTCAGTGTGTTGAGAATCTGAGAAAGCTGTGTCCTATTTTCTAGAGAGCAGTTCATTCAATGCTGTCCAAAATGATACGGCTGTAGTCAATTCTTCATTTTACATTTAAAAGAGAAAAATCCCTGGCAGGGATGGTAGAGGATTTAAAAATATTAAGTGGCAAAGTGTTTCTCTTGTGCTATCTTCAATGTGGTTTAAGAATAAAGGAAGAATAAAGGAGCGAAAATTCTTTTGTAATGGCAAGTGGAATTTAATATAGATTAGGTCATCTACCTGTGAGACTTACTCTTAGCTTCCCAAAGATTTGGAAAATATCTGGCCCCAGGAGTTTCAAAGACATATGTCTGTGTGGTTTTGCAATTGCCAGAGTGTTTAGAACATTTCAGCCCAAAGTTAATTCTCAAAATGCATAGTAAACACTGGAAACTTCCCTGTAACTACCTACTTAAAGAAAATGATATCTCATTCAAGTAAACATTATTGTTGTCAAAAGCTCTTCAGTGAAGCACTGGTACTCATTGGTGTCTCCCCCTATCCATGAAGTATTGTTGAAATAAGAAGTTTATCATTGCTGTGCAGTTATCTAATGGTGCTGTTTGTTCATAATTAAAATGTCTTTGTCAGAGCCAGAAGACAGCACGTCATAGCATTCCTTCCTCTACCCCAGCTCTTGTCTTCTTTCTGCTCTCTTTCACAGTATTCCCTAAATCTAGGAGAGAGTAGTATTGAAAGGAATATCTAACAGTGACGTATATTCAGGATGTCAGAACTGTGAACCCATGCATTAAGCCCCACCCACTGCCAAAAGAACCTCCTTAAACAATATCTAAGATGTATACTAGACAATGGGTATACATACATTTTTAGTCAAAATAAATTTTTAGAAAACAAAAGTAGGTGCTCTTGAAGGAGCTGTAATCTTTTCCATAGGCTTATGACCTAGTTTACAGTACCAGCCATGTGATACCTTTTGTGAAATAAATCACAAATCTATTGTGAAACATTTTGGTTAACCTCAAATCATCCATGCTACCATTGTAACAGTTGGTATATCTTCCATTTTGGGTCAGTATTCCACTATGCTGTATCCACAGCTGGTAAGACCATAGCTCTTTCTTTGAAAACAAATTGTATAACTTATTCTGGGACTGTAATTCAGGAAGCCAGAATGTTCTTAAGAAGTTCTTAATTATGAGTGAATTCATACAGAAGTATAAACAAGTTATCAATTTTGTGTATATAATCTCACAATGTAACAATTTCCACTCCATAAGGAAGGAATGGATACCTAAGTAAAGACAAAAGAATAGCAAGAACAGCAGGTCTAGTTCCACAGTTCGTCACCTCCCTACACTGTGGCATTTGAGACTTAGAATCATTAGAGAGGTAGAGGCACATGAAAGCTCTTCCAGTCCAGCCCTTCTTCCTAACATACAAGCATCCTCTCTCCTCAGTTGCTTCCATTCCTGCTTCAAAACTACTTGTGTCTATGCCCCATGCTCTGGCATCATCAGCAATGGCATCTCCATTGTAGCTTAGGTTTCAGATGGATGGGGTTACTCAGTGGCCTTTCAGAAGCTGCTTACAGAATCTCCAAGCCTTCTATACATGACAAGCCATCTGTATCATAATAAAGCAATTGTACAAGATCACATGACTCCCCAAGTCTTACATTTCCATGCATACAAGGTTAGCAGCACATGTGCAATGTTCCATGACTGCTTACTATGGAAATTCCCACCCTTATTCAGCATTACTTTAAATCTACACAATGGTACCTATTCCAGTTTCTGATAGAGTCTTCCAATCACTCTGAGACCTACTTAGTTGGGCCTCTACTGTTTATATTCCAGTATCTTGTCATCCAAACTTCCAACAGAATGGCCTAGGGAGCTCTGTGCTCTTCATACTAGAGTTTTTATAGTTCAGTGGAACAAACTTGTATTCACTGTAGCCACAAAACAGTTTTAAGCCTAAAAACATTTGCAGTCATTTTTTATAAGAGAAGCAATTCATATCAAGAGCAATATAAAACGTCGGATTTATACGTTTTTGTATAAGTTTATGATGCAGTCTATTATGGCCATTTGAATATGCTTGGTACAGAGTGTGGCATTATTAAGAAGTATGGCCTTGTTGGTGCAAGTGTGTCACTGAAGGGATGGGATTTGAGACCCTCCTCTTAGCTGCCTGAATACAGTTTGCTCCTGGCTTCCTTTTGATGAAGATACAGAATTATCAGCTCCTCCAGCACCTTGCATGCCTAGACACTGCTGTGCTCCTGCTATGATGATAATGTATTGGACCTCTGAACCTGCAAGCCAGACTCAGTTAAATGTACCTTATAAGAGATACCTTGGTTCTGGTGTATCCTCTAACTAAGACATATGGTAAAGAAAATATATCTGCAATAGATTGAGGAAAAGTTTTATATGTCAACTGTTAAAAGCAGAGTCATAACCATCTGTCCTCATGTAGCATTTTCATGGTATCTGAAAGATGGCGTGGGAGATGTTTAATTCAACAGGATACAGTCATGAGACTAGGGATTGAACAAAATCCTTGAAGTTGATCTTTCCACAAGACTGCAGAAGGAAATCTCCTAATATTTTGCTGTATTATACAATTAAAAACATTCATTCCTACTCATTTGTAACTTATAAATTATGATTTCCAGTAATCTCATGACATCAAACATTAAAAAAATTCAAGATACAAGGATCATTTTTATTATATATTGAAATTTACTCTTCGTCTTAATACCAGAAAATCCAAAGACATGAATCATAAATTATAACAGATGACATTTATTAAGTAATTGTCACAGCTTTATTCTCACACTATCTTTGTCCCCAAGCCTCAGTTTCAAGTATTCTGATTATATTTATATTCATTGCTCTGTTTGGTTTAATTCTTTATTAACTCTATCTTTAAGATTACACAAGTTATAAGATGTACAAGAAAAGAAAGTCATTTTAACCAAGGAACAGATGAAGACTAGTTGGAGGGTGATGGAGGTTCTGAGGGTAATTTAAGACCTGCAATAAAAATAAGAATCATTGGAGGAAAAAAACTAATATAAGATTTTGAGCAAATCAGTGCTTTATCTAATTTTAATTTTAGAAATAATTTTGGAATAATGTCAATCTTCTAATTGAAAAATAGTTCTCAATTGCCTGCTTCCATATAGCAATATATATTTTCTTTATCTCATTACTACTAACAATATATTTACAAAAATTATTCAAATATGGCCATTTATGGTGAGGTACACTTTCAGTCTCTGAACTACAGGGGCCAAAGCTGGAGATTATCTAAGAGCTGGAGGCCTACTAGAGCTACATAGTAACACCCTCTCTCAAAATAACAACAACAAAAAACTAAGAAAAACAGGATTTTTAAAAAATATATATAATTGCTAAAATAAGTGAACAAAGTATTAATATAATTTATAGTGCCTTAAAATTAAACTCTTTAATGAATTTTAACATGCCTAAACAAGATCAACTCATAAAATAGAACAGAAAGCTGAGCAACAGATGTTAGGAGGATCTCAGCAAATTCTTACAGTAAAGTTAGTGTCTTCATTTCTTTGTTGAAAATTGAATTTCATTTTCTTACCACTATATCATCTCTAGAGTTCACAATTAGACATTGAGTATTAAAGTAATAAGAATAATACTTATTCACAGCTTGATAAAACTATTGAGCAATGTATGTTAGTGCTCCACATTTTAAGCTAATTCTTAGGGGCAAATGAACAACTCAATAACAGAACCTTCTATGTATAGGGAAGGCTAATCAGAGAGTTAGACAAATCTTCTTAGCACATCTATGCTTTAGATAGGTTGTCAAAATAATGTTGTAACCCTAGTCCTAATTCTTCATTAACTTTCCAATGGGAAATCTAACAGCCTCAAGTATCTTTTGCAGGCTCTTGCACATTTGCTCTGCCATCTAAATTTAAAGAGAAACAAACATATTTATGCTTGCAGATAGGAACTTAGCATAACAGTCTGCTGAAGGTTCCACCTAGAGACTGACTGAAACAGATGCAGAGACTCACAGTCAAACATTGAATAGTGCTCAGAGAGTCCATTGGTTATGCTGCATCAGAAAGTGCTTATGAGCATTGTCCTACTGAACAGGGTCAAAGGGCTAATTAGATTGGGGTAGTTAATTTACCACCACCCCCTAAAAATTCTGGCTCATCTGTAATATTTCATCATGAAATTCAAGAACTAACTCAAAATTTCTCCCAGAAATGAGTGAATCCAATTAAAGATAAAGTCAAATGACAGAGGCCTAAAGTCTGGGTTCCACTTGTCAACATCTTTCTGCATTTGTAGGTTTTAATGTCTCACAATGTCCCATAGAAATCTTTTTCCTGTGGGAGGAATGACCCTTCCAGTTTCCATCTGTGGCCAGAGACCTCTACCTGGGCCAACAGGGCTCAGTATCCAAATAGCACTGAGAGAAAGCTGGCCTCCCAGGAGCGTGGAAAAGCCTATGAGACGAGGTAAAAGGACTAACACTGCTAGCAGGACTCACCCGGAATCCTTGGACCACAGAGAATGAGGAACAGCCAGGAGGAAGGAAACTTCCAGTTTCCATCTGTGTCTGGAGATCTCTGCCTGGCCACCAGGGCTCCAAGACAAATAGTGCCAGGAGAAAGATAGCCTTCCAGGAGTGTGGGCAAGCCTGTCTACTCAGAGGGACCCACCTGAAACACCTAGAACACAGAGACTGAGGAGCAGGCTTCAGGTTTCTTTCAGTGGCTGGAGAACAGATCCTGTGACACAGGGCTCCATACTCAAATAGTGCCAGGAAAGAGTTGGTATACCAGGAGTGCCAAAACACCTTCAAGAACAGGAAGACCATCACTTCTTTTCAAATTCACTGGACCAAGAGGTACCCTTACAGAGCCATCAGGACACAAGAAACAAGGGATAGCTGTAGATTAGATCCTTCTTGTTTCTATCTGTACCCCAGAGCTGACCCTGTACCACAGCTCTCCAAACCCAAATTCCTCTCAGAGAGAATTGGTCTTCAAGGAGTATTGACACCTAGGTTTGAAGCAAAGATAAGCCACAATCAGAGAGAGTAAGACCAATTAACACCAGAGATAACCAGATGGTGAAAAGCAAATACAAGAACACAAGGAACAGAAACCAAGGCTACTTAGCATTATCAGAACCCAGCTGTGCAAGGACAGAAAGCCCTGGATACCCCAACACAGCAGAAAAGGAAGACTCAGACTTAAATTCACATCTCAAGAGATGTTATGATTTTATGAAGGAAATAAATAAGTCACTTAAAGAAATACAAGAGAACACAGGTGAACAACTAGAAGCCATTAAAGAGGAAACACAAAAATCCCTTAAAGAATTACAAGAAAACACAATGAAACAGGCAGAATTACAGGAAAACACAATCTAACAGATGAAGGAAATGAACACAACCATCCAGGAACTAAAATCAGAAATCGAAACAATAAAGAAATCACAAAGGGAGACAACCCTGGAGTTAGAAAACATAGGAAAGAAATCAGAAGTCATAGATGCAAGCATCACCAACAGAATACAAGAGATGGAAGAGAGAGTCACAGGTGCAGAAGATACCATAGAAAACATTGACACAACAGTCAAAGAAAACACAAAAAGCAAAACGCTCCTAAACCAAAACATCCAGGATATCCAGGATGCAATGAGAAGACAGAACCTGAAGATAATAGGTATGGAAGAGAGTTAAGGTTACTAAATTAAAGGACCAATAAATATCTTTAACAAAATTATAGAAGAAAACTTCCCTAACCTAAAGAAAGAGATGAACATAAATATACAAGAAGCTTACAGAACTCCAAGTAGAATGGCCAGAAAAGAAATTCCTCCTTTCACATTATAGTCAAAACACCAAATACACAAAATAAGGAAAGAATTTTAAAAGCAATGAGAGAAAAGGGTCAAGTAACATATAAAGGCAGACCTATTAGAATTACACCAGACTTCTCACCAGAGACTATGAAAGCTAGAAGATCATGGGCAGATCTCATACTGAGCTTAAGAGAACAGAAATGACAGCCAAGGCTTCTTTACCCAGCAGAACTCTCAATTATCATAGATGGTTAATCCAAAACATTCTATGACAAAACTAAACTTACACAGCATGTTTCCACACACCAAGCCTTACAAAGGATAATAGATGGAAAACGCCAACTAAAGGAGGGAAACTACACCCTAGAAAAAGGCAAGAAAGTAATATTTCAACAAGCTCAAAAGAAGATAGCCACAAAAACATAAAAATAACATCAAAATAACAAGAAGCAAAAATCACTATTCCTTAATATCTCTTGACATCTATGAACTCAACACCCCAATAAAAATTCATAGACTGACAGACTGGATCCATAAACAGGACCCAGCATTTTGCTGCATCCATGAAATGCACCTCCATGTTAAAGACAAGCACTACCTCAGAGTAAAGGGCTACAAAACAATTTTCCAGGCAAATGGTCCCACGAAGGAAGCTGGAGTCGCCATTCTAATATAGGATAAAATCGACTTTCACACAAAAGTCATAAAAAAATATAAGGAAGGACACTTCATACTCATTAAAGGAAAAATCTACCAAGAAGAACTCTTAATTCTGAACATCTGTGACTCGAATGCAAGGGTACCCACATTCATAAAAGGAACTTTACTAAAGCTCAAAGCACATATTATACCACACAAAATAATAGTGGGAGACTTCAACACCCCACTATCATTAATGGACAGATCTTGGAAACACAAACTAAAGAGAGACACAGTGAAACTAACAGATGTTATCAACCAAATGGATTTCACAGATAGCTATAGAACATTTTAACCTAAATCAAAAGAATATACCTCCTTCTCAGCACCTCATGGTACCTTCTCTAAAATTGATTATATTATTGGCCACAAAACAAACCTCAACAGATATAAGAAGATTGAAATAATTCTGTGTCTCCTATCTGATCACTATGGAATAAGGCTGGTCTTCAATGGCAACAACAACAGAGAGCCCACATACATATGGAAGCTGAATAACACTCTACTCAATGACAGCTTGGTCAAGGAAGAAGTAAAGAAACAAATTAAAGACTTCCTAGAATTTCATGAAAATGAAAGTACAACATACTCAAATCTATTGGACACAATGAAAGCAGTGTTAAGAGGAAAACTCAAAGCTTGGCCTCTGAAAAGATACTGGAGAGAGCATATACTAGCAGTTTAACAGCACACCTGAAAGCTCTAGAACAAAAAGAAGCTAATACACCCAAGAGGGGTAGAAGGCAGGAAATAATCAAGTTAAGGCCTGAAATCAAACAAGTAGAAAAGAAAGAACTATACAAAGAATCAACAAAACCAGGAGCTGGTTCTTTGAGAAAATCAACATGATAGATAAACCCTTAGCCAGACTAACAAGTTGGCATACAGACAGTATCGAAACTAAAATTAGAAATGAAAAAGGAGAAATAACAACAGATTCTGAGGAAATTAAAAAAATCACCAGTTCCTACTGCAAAAGCTTATACACAACAAAATTAGAAAATCTGGAAGAAATAGACAACTTTCTAGACATATACCAAATACCAAAGTTAAGTCAGGATCAGATAAACCATCTAAACATTCCTGTAACCCTAAAGAAATACAAGCAGTCATTAAAAGTCTCCCAACCAAAAAACCCCAGGACCAGATGGGTTCTGTGTAGAATTAAAACAGACCAACAAAGAAGGCCTAATACCAATATTCTTCAATCTATTCCACAAAATAGAAACAGAAGGAACCTTACCCAATTCATTCTATGAGGCCATAGTTAAACTGATGCCAAAACCTTACAAAGACCCAACAAAGAAAAAAAAAAAAAACCTTCAGACCAATTTCCCTTATGAATATCAATATAAAAATACTCAATAAAATTCATGCAGACCGAATCCAAGAACACATCAAAACAATCATTCACCATGATCAAGTAGGCTTCATCCCAGAGTTGCATGGATGGTTCAAGACCCAGAAATGAACCCACACACTTACGATCACTTGATCTTTGACAAGGGAGCTAAAACCATCCATTGGAAAAAAGACAGCATCTTCAACAGATGTTGCTGCTTCAACTGGGGGTCTACACGTAGAAGATTATGAATTGATCCATTCTTATTTCTCTGTCCAAAGCTAAAGTCCAAGTGGATCAAGGACCTCCACATAAAACCAGATATACTGAATCTAATTGAAAATAAAGTAGGGGAAAGTCTGGAACACATGGGCACAGGGGAAAAGTTCCTGAAAAGAACACCAATGGCTTGTGTTTTAAGATCAAGAATCGACAGATGGGACCTCATAAAATTACAAAGCTTCTGTAAGGCAAAGGACACTGTAAATAGGACAAAATGGCAACCTATAGATTGGGAAAAGATCTTTACCAATCCTATGTCCCATAGAGAGCTAATACCCAATGTATACGAAGAACTCAAGAAGCTAGACTCCAGAGATACAAATAACCTTATCAAAAAATGGAGAATGGTGCTAAACAGAGAATTCTCAACTGCGGAAACTCGAATGGCTGAGAAGCACCTAAAGAAATGTTCAATATCCTTAGTCATCAGGGAAATGCAAATCAATACAACCCCTAGATTCCATCTCACATCAGTCAGAATGGCTAAGATCAAAAACTCAGGTGACAGCAGATGTTGGCGAGGATGTGGAGAAAGAGGAACACTCCTCCATTGCTTGTGGGAATGCAAGCTGATACAACCTCTCTGGAAATCAGTTTGTCGGACCCCCAGAAAAATGGACATAATACTACTTCAGGACCCAGCTATTCCATTCCTGGGCATACACCCAGAAGATGTGCCAAAATGTAATAAAGATACATACTCCACTATGTTCATAGCAGCCATATTTATAATGGCCAGAAGCTGGAAACAACCCAGATGTCTATCAACAGTGGAATGGATACAGAAAATGTGGTACATTTACACAATGGAAAACTACTCAGCTATTAAAAACAATGACTTCATGAAATTCGCAGACAAATTGATGGAACTTGACAATATCCTGAACGAGGTAATGCAGTCACAAAAAGAATGAACATGGTATGTACTCATGGTTAAGTGGTTATTAGCCCAAAAGTTTGATATACCCAAGAGTCACTTAGCAGCAACAATAGGGCTTAATGTGAGGTCCCAGATTCAGAACTTGGAGAAGGGACTGAAGGAGCTGAGGGAGTTTGCATATCCAGAGTGACATAACAGTTGTAACTGGCCTGACCCCTAGATACTCCTGAAGGCTGACCGACCAACCAAAAATACACATGAAAGGACCTATGGTGCTGGCCACATATGCGGCAGAGGAGGGTCTTGTTAGCCATTAGCGGGAGGAAGGTCCCTTGGGCCTTAGGGTGTTAGATCCCTCAATAGAGGAGAATGCCAAGAAGGGAAGACAAAAGTGGGTGGGTGGGTGAGAGAATACCCCCATAGTGGCAGGGGATGGGGGAGGAAATGGGGAGGTTCCAAAGGTGAGATCTGGAAAGGGGGAAATATTTGAATTGTAAATAAAATATGAAAAATTTCAAAAAAGAATCGACCAATGAGACCTCATGAAATTACAAATCTTCTGTAAAGCAAAGGACACATTAAATAGGGCAAAATGGCAACCAACCGAATGGGAAAAGATCTTTACCAATCCTATGTCTGATACAGAGCTAATATCCAATATATGTAAATAACTGAAGAAGCTAGACTCCAGAGATCCAAATAACCATATCAAAAAATGGGGTACAGAGCTAAACAAAGAATTCTTAACTGAGGAAACTCGAATGGCTGAGAAGCACCTAAAGAAATGTTCTACATCCTTAGTCATCAGGGAAATGCAAATCAATACAACCCTGTCATTCCACCACACAACAGTCAGAATGGCTAAGATCAAAAACTCAGGTGACAGCAGATGTTGGTGAGGCTTTGGAGAAAGAGGAACACTCCTCCATTGCTGGTGGAAATGCAAGCAGATATAAAATCTCTAGAAATCAGTTTGGTGGACCCTCAGAAAAATGAACATAATACCACTTCAGGACCCAGCTATTCCACTCCTGGGCATACACCCAGAAGATGTGTCAAAATGTAATAAAGATACATACTCCACTATGTTCATAGCAGCCATATTTATAATAGCCAGAAACATGAAAGAACCCAGATGTCCCTCTACAGAAGAATGGATACAGAAAATATGGTATATTGGCAAAATGGAATACTACTCAGCTATTAAAAACAATGTCTTCATGTAATTCTTAGGTAAATGGATGGAACCTAAAAATATTACCCTGAGCGATGTAACGCAGTCACACAAGAAAGAACAAGGTATGCACTCACTGATAAGTGGTTATTGGCCCCAAAGTTCAGAATACCCAAGAGTCATTTCACAGCAACAATAGGGCAGAGTGGGAGGTCCAAGATGGAGGTCTTGGAGAAGGGACTGAAGGAGCTGAGGGAGTTTGCAGCCCCATGGAGGGAGCAACAGTGGCAACTGGCCTGACCCCTCCATGCTCCCAGAGACTGGATCATCAACCAAAAAATACACATGGAGGGACCCATGGTGCTTGCCACATATCTGGCAGAGGAGGGTCTTGTTAGTCATCAGTGAGAGGAGAGTCCCTTGGGCTGCAGGGTGTTAGATGCCCCAATATAGGAGAATGCCAAGGAAGGAAGCCAAGAGTTGGTGGGTCCATAGAGGCAGGGG
>JADRCH010000749.1:75040-177913 GCA_019843965.1 Rhynchomys soricoides | reverse complement strand
CTCTCAAGATGCATTAAAGCTTTACTGCAGAAGGATCCTATGTGTGCTGCGTCGTTCTTGCTGGCGAGACGGTAGCACGTGACAAGTTTTCTTTGGCTATCATTGATCTTTTGTGTCCCTAGATTGCTTTTAGTAGCATGAACATTTCGACTACATTAATCTTGCTATCCATAGGCACGATAGATAGGTTTTCCTATACTCTAGGTTTTTGTTTTCCTAAGTCTTTTTCTTCAGAATCTAACGTTTTCACTGTAGGTTTTTATGGTTGTTTCCTTGGTTGAATTTATATCCAAGTATAGTGTGTGTGTGTGTGTGTGTGTGTGTGTGTGTGTGTTTTACCCCATATCTCTCTGTGTGTCTCTCAAATTCTCAGCTTATGGTTATTTCCATGACTTAATTTTCAGTATTTGTTATTAGTAATTATGAATTCTTGTATGCCTAGCACTTTTTTGAAAGTACTCATCATCTCTATGAGTTTTTGGTAGAGTCTTTAGGGTTTATGTGTAAAGTTATATCAGTTAAAATTAAACATACTTTGACTTCTTATATATATTCTTTTATTATTACTCTAGATAAGCCTTCCAACGCTATACTGAATAGGAGTGAAAGGAGTAAAAATTCTTTCTTTGCTTCTGATCTCAATGAGAATGCTTCATCTTTAAAGTCTTGGTTGTGGGTTTGTCATAGCCTTTATCATGCATAGGTATACACCTTCTATTCTTATACTATTTTGGGCCTGTAACATGAAGAAATATTGGGTTTTGTCAGAAGACTTTCCTGTATATAATGCAATAATCTTGTAATTTCTGTCTTTGAGTCTCTTTAGCTCACAAATTTTATTTATTTATACATTTTAATTCATCCCTGAATCTCTGCATCAGGGACAACTTGATCACTCTGAATGGTTTTTTGATGTGATCTTAAATTCTGTTTTCAAATATTTCATTGGCAATGCTTTTTTCTGTATTCACCAGGTAGATCAGACTCTAAGTTTCCTTTTTCTGGTGTCTTCATCTAGGCTTGTTACCAAGGTAATCTCGTCTTTTTAAAAGGCTTTGGAAGGATTCTTTCTCATTTGAAGTAATTTGAGTAGTATTTTGTATCAGCTATTCCTTGGTGTTCTGGTAGAATTCTACAATGATCTATGTGCTCTGATATTTGCTTTTGCTTAAATTAGTTGTTGGGGTTTTAATTATTATAATTGCTTCAATTTTGCTTCTGATTACAGATTTATTTACTTCTTCTTGGTTTAATTTGAGTATGTCATATGTATCTCGAAATTTATTCATTTTTTGTTATCCAATTTAGTGGCATAAAGATTTAGAGTTATGTCCCTATGGTTTTCTGAATTTCATTGGTGTCCATCATAATGTCTTCCTTCTCATCTCTAATGTTTGTTTGAGTCTCCTTTCTCTTTCTTTTTGATAAATTGGCTAGGAATTTGTCAACCCTAATTTTCTTTCCAATGAACTATTTTTTTATGATAATTATAGTTCCTTATTATTCACTAATTATTTCCCAATCTAATGAATTGGGTTCTTGTTTGTTGTTGCTTTTCCAGGGACTTAATGATTTTCTTTAATTTATTCATTGAGTTCTAAAATATTTTGATATGGATACTTAGTGGTATAAGCTTTCTTTAATACTGTCCCTTGTGTCTAAAAGATTTTTGTCATGTTTTCTTTTAAAATCAGTTTTGGGAATTTTTAAATATTTATTTATTTTACTTTACACATATATGTGTTTTGACTGTACCTATATCTATTTACCACTTGTGTGCCTGTTGTCCACAGAAGTCAGAAAGAGTGTCAGATATCCTGGAACTGCATGATTGTGAGCAATCTTGTTTGTGAAAGGAACCTAATCAGTTCCTCTGAAGGAGCAAAAAGTGCTATTAACTGGTGAACCATCTCTCTAGTCCCAGTTCCAGAAATTTTATAATTACCTTCTAGTTTCTCCAGTGGCCCATGCAGTATTCCTAGGTGTGCCATTTATTATCCTTGAGTTTGTCTATTGTTTGGAGTTTCTATGGCTCTTGTTTTCCAGCTGTATTACATTGGTGTTCGTGTCCTTTTATAAGTGTGTATCAGTTTTCTTCTTAACCATGCTAGCTCACAATTAGTTGAGAACAGACTATTATATTTATTTAACAAGATTTAAGTTCACAACAACTGTGGGTATTACTTTGTTTTGATCTTCTAAGCTACTATGTCTATCTCCCAGTCAAAATCCCAGTGATACTTGTCTTTTAGTACGGATCTGGCCGTGGCTCCAAGTGTTTTCTCATGGTGTCTCCTGTACTCTCTACTGGTGGTGGTTAATCTCCAGTCCCTGCCAACTGCTCCCACTCTCTGCCTGTCTTTTTCCTCCTTCTCCTGGCTAGGAGTAATTCCAACCCTATTCTCTCCCCTGTTCAGGCACTGGCTGATCAACTAGCTTTATTGACAAATCAAAGAATAATTGGGGAGCAATGTTTTCACAAGTTTGAGACAGAAGATTCTCAGAATAAGGATTGAAACCAGATATGAGAACACATATCAGCATTTGAATAATACAAGGGTAATCTTTACACAAGGCACAATATTATGCCTACATATTTTTGTCATATAAATGATAGAAGGCAAATTCTATTTTCCTGTACTTATTCAGGCTTGCTTTATTTTCTAATATGTGATCATTTTTGGAAAACATTCAGAGAGCTGCTGAGATCCTATGTTTTTTGGCATTTGGTGAGATGCTCTGTAGATTTCCGCTAGATCCATTCCATTTTATTCTGACAAAATTTATTTTCCATATTTCCTTGTTTAGTTTTTTTCTAGCTAACTGATTTATTGTTGAGAATAGGATATTGAAGTTATTCTCTCTTGTGTTAGGATTAATCTGAGGTTGTATGATTGTTATATTATTAAATTGGCTGCACTTTGTGCTTGGTGGAGGTATTCTAAACTTAGCCTCATCATGGTCTCTTCCTTTAAGGAGTGTAAAGAGACTCTCCTTGTCACTTCTGAGTAGTTTTGGCTTGAAGTCTATCTTGTCATTTATTAGAGTAGCCATGCATACTTGAGTCTTAATTTCATTTTCTTAGAAAAAAACATTTTCAATCTCTTTACTCTAAGTCAGTATCTATCTTTGGTTGTAAGACATGTTTTTTTGGTTCTATGAATGGGACAAAGCCAATCTGCTAGTCTGTCTGTCTGTCTGTCTGTCTGTCTTTCTCTCTCTCTCTCTTTCTGTGTGTGTGTGTCTGTGTATGTGTTTGTTTTAAATTGGACAATTGAAACCATTAATATTCAGAGATAGTACTGTAGGATGTATTTAAGTTCCTGTCATTTGTAGATTTTGTATTATTTTTTTGAACCTCTTTTAATTAATTTTCCTGATAGTGTTTATTTATCTTTGGGAGCCAGTTGTGCATACTAACCATTCACTTCAGACTTAAGCACTACTTCTAGAATTATCTACAGAGATGCTTAGGAATCATAAATTCTTGGGTATTTTTATCATGGAATATTTATAGTTCTCCTTCAAATATAAGGCATAGTTTTACTACATAAAATACTCAGGGTGGAATTTGTGATTTTTTCAGAGTTTGGAATGCATCTTCCGACTCTTCTTCTTTAAGTGTTTCTACTTAATGTACACTCCATTGTTTTTCTGATGGGCAGGTCTTTGTAAGTGACTTTGCCTCTGTCTGTCACAGCTTTTAACACTCTTTATCTTGTATTTCAAGTATTTTAGATATAGTATGTCATGTGAAGTTTCTTTTCTGGTCCTGTCTGTTTTCTGTAGGCCTCTTGTACTTAATTGAATGTCTCTTTCTGTAGGTTTATTGACTTTTATATTATGACATTATTGATAATAATTGCTATGCTTTTGTTTTGGTATTATTCTCCTGCTTCGTGTCTAAAATGTGAAGACTGAGTGTTTTTATGGTGCTACAAAGCTCTACATATATGTATATGTATATACATACATATATATACATATGTATATGTATGTATATACATACATATAAACTTGACTTATTTTTCAGCAATTGCATTTCTTTATTGAACTCTATTTTCACATTTTTATTGACTTCTGTACTCTTTTTAGCTTCTTAAAAGTTGCTTTTGGGTAAATTGGCATCTTCGTTTAGGTGTTTGGTGGAGTTTTTTTTTTTTTTGAAATCTATTATTATTTTCTTAATTGATTTAGTTATTTACATTCTAAATGTATGTTATCCCCCTTCCCAGTGCCTCATCCAATATTCCTTTAACCCCTCTTTTTTTGCCTCCTCTAGTGTTGTTGTCTTGCATCTGCTCAGCAGCTGGATATGGCAGCTTGGGGAGGCAGAATGTGGGGAGTTTGACTGTGCTTATTCCAGGCAACTACCTGGGCCAGGTGCCAGGCCAGAGGGAAGAGCTGAGACACTGCTCCCGGGGTAGGAAAGCACAGTCTGTGATATGTGAAAGTCTGGGCTGCCTTGAAGGTCACAGAGGCAGAGGCCATGGTGTTCTCAGGCTCTTTGACATGGAAGCTGTGCTGGGAGTCACTGAAGAGCAGAGAACAGAGTCAGGAGCGTGAGGCCTGATGATAATGTCTAGCCCAGGGCCAGGGCAAAAGGAGAGCACTGGCTCTTCCCAGTATTGATTATTTTTACCTTTGCAGAGGCAGGCTTGGTGGCTACTGTGGCTATAAGTGCAGAGAGGCCTTCTAATGGAGATTAGGCTGCTGCTTTGTAGGTGAAGACCTTCTCCATGGCTCCCGAGAGCAGATCTTGGTGAAAGGAGATGATCCATGGTACTAAACAGTTTATTGTCGTGGTAGAAAATGCATTCATAAAACCATACTCTTCTTCTCAGGGTGGGCCTGAGATTAAATATGTTTTGCAGGGAGGAATGTCTGGGAAGGGAAGCTTGTTGGCTAAGCCCTCCGTGCCTCTATGTACCTCATTAGCATGGAGAACTCTGACTTGAGCCTACCTGACCATAGGATACTTTTTTCTATGGGAGAAGCATGGCATGTGATCCAAGTCAGGAGTCTGGCAGGGAGCTGGGAGTCACCTAAGCCTCAAGTATGTGTCCACTGCATCTCCTGGCCTCAATCTGCTCTACCTCACCAAAATTCTGACATGGTTTAATGTCCCACATGCTTCCATAGTTTTAATCATTCTTTTAAATATTTGACTGTAAATTCTTTCAAATCACTCACATTGGGAGCAATTACTATAGAATGTATTTGTTGTGGATTCTGTAAACCACCTGTCAATTTTTCAGTCAGGCATTTACAATGTTCAGAAGGTTCAGAGAGTTAAGTTAAGACTGAGCTCTCCTTTCCTCCCTGGGAATGGTATTTAGGGCTCCAAACTCTACCCCTATTTTCTCTCCGAAGTCACCTACTGTCTTGTATCACGTCTACCCTCCTTCCTGGTTCATAGTTTCTGGCATTGGTTGTGGACATCCCTGTTCCTGCTTTAGCTCTCATCTTCTCCATTGGTCCACAGCTTCTCCTCTGGCTTATGAAACTCCACTTATATGTGTGCCTATACCTGGGTCAACTTCTTTCTTCTCTCTGGGTCCACAATTTGGGCTGTGTGTTATAGAACTCCTCAGCCCTATATACATTTCCCCAAGTCAGCCTAAGTTTTCTCCCTGGATCTGCAGTCAACTGTGAATTGTGAACCTTCCCATACCTCTGAAGACCTTACCCTTGGTCTACTCATTATCCTCTGGATCCATGACTTCCTCTACCAATTTTGAGATCATCATACTTAGATGCCTTTCTCTGGGGTTAGTTCTCTTCTCTTGCCTAAGTCTGCAACTACTGTCATTTGTTATCCAATTCCCCAACTCTGACACCTTTTCCCTTTACCTTAGGTCAGCACTCTTTCCTTACTTGAGACCACGGCTTCTGCCTCATACTTTGGAGATTCCCTCACATGGGTGCTCTATCCTTCATCAGCTCTGAACTCTTTATGAGTTGTGGAACACAGTCACCTGAGTCTTGCTCTGGATGGCCTCTGGCCAATTCCCTGTGACTGTACCTTTTTCCAAAAGTTGGATACCCAAATTCTGAGCAGTTTATCCTAGATTATTTCTCTCTATTCCACCATGATTTTCTAATATAGGCATGTGTAGCTATAAAACTTCCTCTTAGAACTGTGTTCATTGTATCTTATAGGTTTTGGTATGTTCCATTTTCTTTCTATCCAGTTATCTTTATCATATTCCATTCTTTACTTATTTCCTTATTCATTTCAGCTTTCTATTGATACACTTATTAATTTCTTTGAATACATTTATAACCTTTCCTTTGAATTCCTGATCTAGCATTTTGTCTATGTCATTCTCATGTTACTTGTGCTTTTGCATTGGGATTTTTGTATCTGAATAGGGACTTTTTGGTCATCTTTCATCTTTTAGTGGTGATGTTTACAATGTTCTGCAATGAGAGTTATAGAGTCAAAGAATAAAGGACAGGGCTAGAATTAGGAAAGGAAAGCAAACTATACTTACAGGCAGATGACTTTATCTCATATCTGAAGGACCCTAAGGATCCACAAAAAAAAAAAAAATTAAAAAAAAAACCAAAACCAAACCAAACCAAAACAAAACCAAACTTTAGTTCTGATAACCCACTAAGCAAAATATCAGGTTTAAAGTCAAGATACACATCAGTACCTTGTCAATTATAAGCATTATTGAGAGATAAGTAAGGCAAACAATTCTACTCACAATTGTTTCAAAATAATCATGCTAAAATCTTTGTTATAAAGGCACTATAAGCAATAAGAAATTTGATGTGAATTTGGTGTTTTGTTTAATCAATCAATTAATTAATTATTCTACATTAATTTCTCATCTCTTTTCTTCTCCTAATTACTACACCCCATACTTCTATCCACTCTTCCTCCGTTTCTATCAGAATATGGCAGGCCTACCATGGGTATCAACCAGCCATGTCATATCAACTGCAGTAAGATGAGGCACCTCATTTCCTACTAAGGCTATTCAAGACAGTTCAGTGGGGGCAAAGGTTTCTAGTAGCAGGCAACAGAGTCAGAGACATCTTCTGCTTCCATCAACTGTTAGGAGTCCAGAAGATAATGAATCTACACAAATGGAACATGTGCAGAGAGCCTAGGTCAGTTCCATGCAGGTTCCTTGGTGTCTTGTTCAGTCTCTGTGATTCCTACGTTAGTTGATTCTGTGAGGTTTTTGTTATGGTGTACTTCTTCCCTCTAATTTACAATCCTTTCTTCCCCTCTTCTGCAGGATTCACCAAGCTCCTTCTAGTTATTGGATGTGGATCTCTGCATGTGTTTCCATTAGTTGCAAGATGAAGCCTCTCTCATAATAACTGGGATATACACCACTTTATGTATATAGCAGATTATCATTAGGAATCATTTTATTCACTTTGGGTTACTATTTTTTGGTATTTGTTGTTGGGGTTTGTTTGTTTGTTTTGCCATTTATATTTGTTTCTGTTGCGGGTCTCTGGGCTATACAGTCTCTAGATCCTGGCTCCCCAGAAAGTGTGAGGAATGGGTTCCATTTCATGGCATAGGTCTTAAGCAGGACTAGTATTGGCTGGCCCCTCCCATAATTTCTGTGCCAACCTTATCCCAGCCCATCATATAGGCAGGATAAATTGTAGGTTGAAAGACTTGTGGCTATGTTGGAGTCCTATTCCCTACCCTGGAAGTCTTGCCTGGATACAGGAGATGTCCAGTTCAGGCTTCATATCTCCCATTGCTAAGAGTCTTAGCTAGGGTCACCCTCACTGAATCCTGGGATTTTCTATAGCCCATGGTCTTTTGCTTATCTCAGAGACACCCCTCCCATTCTTTTACTCTCCCCTTCTGTCCTCCCCACACATGGTCCCTCCTATTCCCCTTATACAGGAAATTATTAAATCCCTTAAATACATCTTGCAAAATATAAAGAAATATGTGAATAAAATTAATAAGAACATTCCAAACCTGAAAATGGAAATAAAATCAATAAAAACCCTGACAAAGTGGAGGAATTCTGGAAATGTAAAATCTAGATAAGTAAACAGGAATTACAGATGCATCACAAATAGAATTCCACAAACCAAAGAGGGAATCTGAAGCACAGGAGATACTATGGAAGAAATTGTCACCTTGGTCAAAGAAAATGTTGAATCTAAAAAGTTCATGCACAAAACTTCTAAGAAATCAGTGACAGTATGTAAAGACAAAAACCTAAGAATAATAGGAATATGACAAGGAATGATTCCCAGATCAATGGCCTAGAAAATATTTTCTACAAAATCATGGAAGAAAATTCCCCTTACCTAAAGGAAGAGGTGTCTAAAAAGGTAGAAGTTTACTGAACATTATATAATTTGGGCCAGAAAGAAAAGTCCCCCTATCACATAACAATCAAAACACAAAATATACAGAACAAAGAAAGAATATTAAAAGCTGCAAAGAAAAATGGTCAAGTAACATATAAAGGCATATGTATTAGAATTACACTTGACTTCTTACCAGAGACTCTAAAAGCCAGAAGGGCCTGGATAGATGTTTTACAGAATCTAGGAGACCACAGATGTTAGAGAAAGTGCCTATACCCAGTAAAACTTTCAATCACCACAGATGGAGAAGGGAAAATATTCCATGAGAAAACTAAATTTGAACATCCATTCACAAATCCATCCTTACATAATGTACAAAAAGAAAACTTCAATCCAAGGACATTAAGTGAATGCAACAAAATAAAAGAAATAAATATTTGTATGCCAGCAAAGTCAAAAGAAAGAAATCATGCATGTGGATTCACACACACAAACACACACAGACATACACAAACACACACACACACATGCACACACACTCATACACACACACACACATGCACACACACTCATACACACACACACACACACACACACTATCACCACCAACATCAAGATAAGAATTAACAATCATTGTTCATTAATATCTGTCAACATTAATATTTTGGATTCCCTAATAAAATGACACAGGCTAACAGAATGAATGTGAAAACTGTATTCATCACTATCCTGCAATAAGAAATGTGTGTCAACAACAAAGATGGATATTTTCTCAGAGTAAAGGGCTGAAAAAAGATTTTCCAAGCAAATAGACACATGAATAAAGCTGGTGTAACTGTTCTAATATTTAACAAAATAGACTTTCAACAAAAATTAATCAAAAGAGATGGGGAAGGAAACTTCATATCCATCAAAGGAAAAGTCCACCAAGATGATATTTACATTCCAACATCTATGCTCCAAAAACAAGGACTTCCACATTCATAAAAGGGAATTACTAATGCTCAAACCACACATCATCCCTCACACACTGATAGTGAGATACTTCAACACCCCAGTCTCACCAATGAACGGTCATCCAGACAGAAACTAAATAAAGAAATAATGGAGCTAACATGTTATGATTCAGATGGACCAAACACATATGCACAGAATATCTCACCTAAACAGTGAGGAAATACCTTCTTCTCGGTACATTATAGAAACGTCTCCAAAATTGAGAAGTCACAAAGCTAGTTTCAACAGTTGGAAGAAACTTGAAATATAATGGGTCTTCCTCCAGACCCAGCTTTACAATTCCTTGGCATATGCCAAAAGAATGCTCCACTGTACTACAAAGACACTTGCTCAGCTATGTTCATAGCAGCGCTATTCATAATAGCTCAAAACTGGAAACAACATAAATGTATCTCATCTGAAGAATGAATAAAGCAAATGTGGTACATTTACCCAATGGAATATTACTCATCTGCTAAAAACAATGGCATGAAATTTGTGGGCAAATAGATGGAAGTAGAAAATATTTTGAGTTAGGTAACCTAGACTCAGAAAGACAAGTGTGGTGTGATATCACTTATATGGAGATATTATCTGTAAAGTCAAGGATAACCATGCTGCAATCAACAGACCCAAAGAAATAAGCTGAGGATAAAGTGTGATTTTCTTCATGTTCTAAGCAACAAAGCGTCTGTACACATTCTTACCTAAAGGTTCCTACCCTCTTAAAAGCTTTGATGAAGTTGATCTTCCATGTGAATGGATTTGATATGATTTGAAAAAAGCACATGAAATATCTCTTTACACATCTGAATTTGTTAATACAAATATGCATTTTTCACATCAAAATACGTTAACAGTTAGGCTTGGTGATGCTCACCTGTAACCTCAACTAATCAGAAGATTAGACAGAATGGGTACATATTCAAGGACAACCTGGGAAACTTAGTTCTTTGAAGATTTATAAAAGCTAAGGATATGACACTATGGGAGAGTACTTGCCTAGCATGCACCATACTCTAGGTTCTGTCTCCTACAGTGTCCACGCTAAAAATGAATGAACGAATGAGTGAGTGAAGGAAAGAACAAGAGAAACAAACAAACAAACAAGCAAACAAAGGGGGGAGGTAGATTCGGATAGGGAGCAGTTGGGGCACAGACCAGGAGGGGGATGAATTCTGGACCATAAAAAGGAGTAAAGAGTAAAAAAAAGAAAGAAAAAAAGAAAGAAAGATTAACACATTAGATGTCATACACAATAGACGTTTATTTTAAAGCTAGTAGTATCCATTGATTTCCATTTTTTGCAGTATATAAATTTGAAATAATGCCAGTGCTTGAAGAAAATCTATGTGAATTAAAAATTAATATTTAATTTTCACAATGTTTACATATTTCAAAACATTGTATTCATAAGTGTGTATAATGTAAGATGTTAAAAATACCAAAGTTTGATTTCCTTCTTTAGGCACTCCACCAAAGGTATTTTATATTATTTGTGACTATTGTGAAAGGTTTCTTTTAGCTAATTTCTTTCTCAGCCTGTTTATCCTTTGAGTAGAGGAAGACTACTGATTTGTTTGAGTTAATTTGATATCCAGCCACTTTGCTGAAGTTGTTTATCAGGTTTAGGGTCACATAGGTATACTATCTTATCATCTGCAAATCATGATATTTTGACTTCTTCCTTTCCAATTTGTATCCCTCTGACTTCCTTTTGTTGTCTAATTGCTCTATCTAGGACTTTGAGTACTATATTGAATAGGGATGGAAACAGTGGGCATTCCTGTCTAGTCCCTGATTTTAGTTAGATTACTTCAAGTTTCTCTACATTTAGTTTGATGTTGGCTACTGATTTGCTGTATATTGCTTTTACTATGTTTAGGTATGGGCCTTGAATTCTGATCTAAGACTTTTACCATGAAGGGGTGTTGAAATTTGTGAAATGTGTTCTCAGCAAGTAATGAGAGGATCATGTGGTTTTTACTTCTGGTTTGTTTTTTTATAGTGGATTCCTTTAATGGATTTGTGTATATTGAACCATCCCTGCATCCCTGGGATGAAGCTTACTTGATCATGGTGAGTAATAATAGTTTTGATGTGTTCTCAGATTTAGTTTGCAAGACTTTTACTGTGTATATTTGCATCAATATTCATAAGGGAAATTGGTCTGAAGTTCTCTTTCTTTGTTGGGTCTTTGTGTGGTTTAGGTATAAATGTAATTGTGGCTTCATAGAATGAATTGGGTGGTGTTCCTTCTGTTTCTGTTTTGTGGAATGAATTGAAGATTATTGGTATTAGGTCTTCTTTGAAGGTCTGACAGAATGCTGCACTGAACCCATCTGGTCCTGGGTTTTTTTTGGTTGGGAGACATTTAATGACTTATTCTTTTTCTTTAGGGGTTTTGGAACCGTTTATATGGTTTATTTGATCCTGATTTAACTTTGTTACCTGGAATCTGCTAGAAAATTGTCCATTTCATCAAGATTTTCCAGTTTTGTGGGGTATAGGCTTTTGTAGTAGGATCTGATGATTTTTTGAATTTCCTTAGCTTAATTCTCAACTGAGGAATATGGAATGGCTGAGAATGTTCAATATTTTTAGTCATTAGAGAAATGCAAATTAAAACAACCCTGAGATTCCTCCTCACACCAGTCAGAATAGCTAAGATAAAAGACTCAGAGGATTATTTTATTTTAAGCAAGTGATTAAATTAATTTTACTATTAGTTTGTAGAAAATTTTAAATGTGAATACTTGATATTACTGAATTTTACAAATTTAGTCTCAATTTGGGGTTTCTGGTTATCAGGTGCATCTCTAAATATAAATGTAAGGATCTTTAAATGCTAAGACAGCTATCTTATGTATGCACAATTAGGAATATCTCTGTGCATTTTAATAACCAACACATATTTCTTAAATGAAAAAAAAAGATAAAAATCTCAGGTGACAGGAGATGTTGGTGAGAATGTGAAGATGAGCACTCCTCCATTGCTGGTCGGATTGCAAGCTGGTACAACCTCTCTGGAAATCAGTCTGTTGATTCCTCAAAAATTGGACCTAGTACTACCTGAGGACCCAGCTATGCCACTCCTGGGCATATACCCAGAAGATGCTCCAACATGTAATAAGGACACATGCTCCACTGTGTTCATAGCAGCCATATTTAGCCATAAGCGGGAAACAACCCATATGTCCCTCAACAGAGGAATGGGTATAGAAAATGTGGTACACATACATATTAAAAACCATAACTTCATGAAATTTGCAGGCAAATGGATGAAACTAGAAAATATCATCCTGAGTAAAGTAACACAGTCCCAAAAGAAGAGAGTGGATATTAGGAAAAATGCTTGGACTACCTATGATATAACTTACAGATAATATGAGGCTCAAGAAGAAAGAAGACCAAAGGGTGGATACTTAAGTCCTTTTTAGAAGGGTGAACAAAATAATCATGGGAGGTAGGGGGTGGGACAGACTTGGGAGAATTAGAGGAGGGGAGAGGAGAAAAGAGGGGCAGGTTCAGGTGTGAGAAGAGACAGGGAGATGTACAGAGGGTCAGGAAATTGAACAAAAGTGTGTAGCAATGGGGTGTGGGGAGCTGCAGGCAGCCACCAGAAAGTCCCAGATGCCAGGAAAGCAAGAGGCTCCCAGGACCCAATGGAGATGACATTAGCTGAAATATGCAACAAAGGAGAGAGAGACCCTGTAAAGATGATATCCACAGGTTAGGCCTGACCCTTGTTTGAGGGATTGGTCCACCTACCCTTCTCAAAAATTTTAATGCAGAATTGCTCTTGTCTAAAGGATTAACAGGGACAGAGAGTGGAGCAGATACTGAAGGCCATCCAGAGACTGCCCCACCTGGGGATCTATCCCATTTACAGCCACCAAACCCAATCACTATTGCTAATGCCAAGAAGTGCTTGGTGACTGGAGCCTGATCTTGATGTCTCCTGAGAAGCTCTGTCAGAGCCTTACTGATACAGATGTGGATCCTTGCAGCAGGGGGGGGGGGTGGGGGGGTAGGGGAACACCTTCTTAGAAGCAGAGAGAGGGGGGTGGGTAGGAGGTTCCAGATGGGAAACCTGGAAAGGGTATAACACTTGAAATATAAATACATAAAATATCCAATAGAAAATACACAAGTTGATTTTGACCCAATATAGTGATCAGAAATAATGTTTTCTAAGGTAAGGCTTTTTCTTTGCCTTACAGAAACACTCTAAAATGATACTGAGGCCAAATAATTAAGAGTCCAGCCCTTCCCCTCACAAACACTGACCCCGTTGATGCCTCCTTCAAATGACCCTTCATGACTTAATTATGTTACCACTGGTTAGCCTCTCTTTACCTTGAGACCTTGGGAAGTCTCAGCTCAGTGAGTGTACACACCCCACAGGTGTTTTAGGGGACTTCACAGTTGTTCTTAATTGTATGATTTCCTTTTGAGAATCATGATTCTCAGGTGCCAAGTGAGAGGTTCCTAAGCCCTTAGGGACTCACAGTGACTCTGTTAAGGGGACATAATCTAGGGCTAAGTAGATGCAATGCCAATTATACTCCCAGGAACTGAGGGAGTGTTTAGATACTGGTGGGCCTGAATCAGGACAAAACAACGCTTTATAAACTTGATCCACACAGATCAAATAGCTGCATGTTTTATCAGCTTGTCGATGTGCTACTATTGTTGATTAGCTCAAGATTCTCAACTGAACAGATATCTGGGCTTTATCAATTATTTATCAGTGTTAATATGAAATTACCCATTGCTTTCTCTCTCCTGATTGTTCTGATTGTATTCCAGGAACAAATTTCTTGTTTATCCTTAAGTGTACCCGCTTTTCCTGGCTACTATCAAGATGGGGATTTTGTTATTGGAGGATTCTTTTCCCTTAGAGTGACTGCTGGAGACACTAGAATTATGTATGGCTTTAATGATACAATGTATATACCGGATATTGTTTTGGTGTAAGTGCTCTGCTTCTCTCTTTAAAAAAATTGTTGTTTCAGGAATACACACACACACACACACACACACACACACTCTGTATATATTGATCTCACCCACCCCTACTGCTTCTCCTCCAATATCTCCTGCCTTTGATTTCATGGCATCTCTCTCTTTCTCTGTCTTTCTGTCTCACACACTTTCTCTCAATTTTTAATCTTCTGAGTTCATTTAGGCAAGCGAGTACTGCAGCAGTATAGGACATCATCTAGAGTCTAGGCAAGCTACTAGGGCAAACCTTCCAAGGAAACTGACTCTCCCTTCCCCAGTAGCCACCAGATGCCATTAGCTACTCAGCTATGACCGTCTCTCTGTGTGTCTTTCGCTTACTCATCTGAATTCTCGTAAATATATAAGTAGGTGTTGAAATCACTTTGCAGTTGAAAACAATTTTTTGTAGGTATTTAGTGTATTTTACTGAGAGCATTTTATTTTTCCTGTATAAATTTACTTAACACTAATTTTCTTCAATTGCTATGGTTGATCAAGCATTGTGTATTTTCCTGAGGTTTATCCTGTTTTTGAAGACCACATGAAATACTGTTTTAATGTTTGCTATTTCCCACATGCTTTACTTCTCCATTTTAATTTGTCAGACAGAAATTATACAGTAAAAATTGAAAATTGTACATTTGATAGTATGTGATGATACAAACTTTTAATTCCAGAAGGTGAGAAGCAAAGGCAGGTAGATCTCTGTGAAACTAAGTTTAACCTAGTGTACATAGTGAGTTTAAATTCAACCTTGACTGAATAACAGAGGCTTTGTCTCAAAAAATTTCAAAGACAAAAATTGTGAATTTGATAAGTTGTACTATGAATCTTCTTTTTTTATGACAATTTTTGCCACATTTTTAAAGATAGAATATCCTGCTTGTTTTTTTGGAACATCATGTATATTCTTTATATGTATTAGACCTTTATAAATAAAACTCTATAATTTGAGAAGTAGTGTGGGAGGAGCTGCATGGGGAAATGAGAGGTAGGTAAAGATTGTAATTATATTTTAATTAAAAAATAATTTAAAAAGCACAAAAATGATCTTTCCAATTTTTCCTCCTAGGGATCTCACTAAACATTATCAGCACATGTTGGCCATGATTTTTGCTATAGAAAAAATCAACAAGGACCCAAATATTCTATTTAATATGTCCCTGGGATTCTATCTCTTCAATGTTGACTTTACTGAGACGAAGGCCGTGGTAAGTTCTATGGCTTTGCTCTCAGGAGAGAGCACCCCAATTCCTAACTACAGCTGCAGTCCTGAGAAGACTGATAAGCTGGTTGCAGTGATAGGAGGCATTTCAACAGAAATATCAACCCAGATCTCCCGAGTTCTAAGTCTCTACAACATCCCACAGGTACGCAAAGCATCCCGATTCTTATGTTAAACATAGTAATATAGAAATAATTACTAATTAATCAAGTTATTGGTTATTGATGAGGTATGGAACTGTGTTGTAATTTACTATTTTGTTATCATTTTAACTCTGAAGAATAATTTATTCATAAGATGAAAGCATTTTTGTAAAATAAGTTTAATTTCAAATCCTTTAAAATTGAAAAAAAAGTAATCACAGCCTGTGATCTTACCACTCCAAGAAAATTTCTTTTGCTATTTACCATTTTTAATATTGTGTTTATTTTGTATTCAGTTTTAGAGCATAACAAAGCATGAGTACTATATCAATTCTACTCACATATATTCACAGTAACTACTGTAGACATATTCCTGATTATTTTACTGTGGTATCAGCTCAGAGTGCTACATAAGATTCATTTACTAAGAACCGTGGGTCAGACTTACTCTGGCTGAACATTTGGGCTATTTGTAATTTTTCTGTTTTGGCAGGAAGGTTTTTATTTTTGTAAATGTGTAAAAATCTTTCTGTTGATCTGTAATAATTTCTTATAAACAATGCTAGAGAGGCTGCATGTATAAGTCAATTGCATCATAACTAGTAATCAACTTGAAAGGTTGCTATTTAGAAATAGTTTGCAGGTTAACAGTGATCCAGTGCTTAGTGTTTTGTACTATCCTCAGTGAAGTAAATTAAATCTTAGTAAAATGAGTTAGGCTGCCATGATGATTCATTTTTATTTTTAATTTTCACCTATTTGTTTATTTTTGAGACAGATTCTTACTATGCCTACTTGCCCAGTCTAGAACTTCCTATGTAGCCCAAGACAGCCTTAGAGAGATCCTCCTTCCTTTGCCCAGGGCTGGGATTAAAGTCATGCTCCATTATGACTAACAAGGTTTTTATTTTTTATGAGATTTTATGAGGTAAATTTTAAAAATTGGTTATTTTACTTATTTACATTTCAAATGTTGTCCCCTTCTCAGTCTCACCTCCTCAAACCCTCCATCCCATTCCCCCTTCCCTTTTACTCTAAGAGGATACTTCTGAAACTACCCACCAACTCTGTCCTCACTCCTCTAGCATCCCCCTTTGCTGGGGCGAGAAGCCCCCACAGGACCAAGTGCCTCCCCTCTCTTTGGTGCCAGATAAGGCAATCCTCTGCTACATATGTAGCAGGAGCCAAGGACTCACCCATGTATGCCTTTTGGTTGGTGGTTTAGTCCAACCACTGAGGGGTCCAGCTTGTTGATATTGTTCTTCCTCTGAGGTTGCAATCCCCTTCAGCTCTTTCAGTCCTTCTCCTAACCCTTCCACTGGGGTCTCTAGGTTCACTCCAATGGTTGGCTGTCAGTATCTGCATCAGTCTTAGTAAGGTGTTGGCAGAGTCTCTCAGAGGAAAACCATACTAATTCCTGTCTGCAAGCACTTGGCATTAGCAATAGTGTCAGGGTTTGGTGTCTGCAGATGTGATGGATCCCAAGTTGGGGCAGTCTCTAGATGGCCTTTTCTTCAGTCTCTGTTCCACTTTTCCCCCCTTGAGTTTCCTTTCGACAGGAACAATTCTGTGTTAAAAAGTTTGAGATAGTTGAGTGGCCCCATCCCTCAACTGGCAGCCATGCCTTTCTTCTGGAGGTGGTCTCTTCAGGTTCTATCACACAGTGTTGTTTATTGAAGCTAATGTCATCACAATTGGGTCTTAGGAGCTTCTCACATCCCTGGCATCTGGAACTTTCTGGTTGTTCCTCCCACCACTCTGTTTCCTACCAGGGTGTATTCTGAATTTTTGGGCTAATATGCACTTACCAGTGAGTGTATAGCATAAATGTCCTTTTGGGTCTTGATTACCTCACTCAGGATATTTTCTAGTTTCATCCATTTGCAGGCAAAATTTGTGAAGTCATCATTTTTGATAGCTGAGTAATATTCCATTATGTAAGTGTACCACATTTTCTGTATCCATTATATATTACAAAATAATGGATTTTTCATGACATCTTCATGTATGTATAGCATCATTTTTCAGTCCCCTAAGCTCTGGCCTTGGTCTATCAGACTCCACACTTATCATCCGATATTGAGTTCAGCACCTGGACAACGAGACAGTGAACTAAATATTCCCCCCATAAACTGCCTGAGCCAAGATTCCTCCTAGCTATTTAGTTTTTCACCACTGTGACCTTCCATTTTGTCCCCTTCTGTCTGAGTCAGTCTCAAGTATGTCTGTTCACTTTGCTCCAGACTCTGTGAGGTGCTGTTTCTCCCCATTCTCAGTTTCCACAGTAGATCAGTGTTAGATGATCAGTTTTCTCCTGAGAGGGGAGCCTGCCACAGCTCTGTTTGTCATAGGGAGTGACAAATATAGATATTCTGCTTTGTCAGCCCATCTCCCTGGAGGAACAGCATCTTCCTGCAAGCAACACCTGGATTGGAGGCCAGAAAGAACTCCGTATTTGTCCTGTCTGCAGGACAACAGGTCTCTCCACGACAGTCCCTGGCCTTATTTTTTGAACATGATTTGTCACACTTCAAACATACTTTTTTTTTAAATTTATGGTTTAAAAGTAGTTAATTCAGATTTTTAGATATATCTAAAATGTATCGATTCTTATGCCAATTAGTATAACATAATTTAAATTATATTTTATTAATTAATTTGTTTCATGGGACTCATGAACCCATTATCAGAGTTTATTAACATAAAAAATTATGTCATGTGTTATCTATTTAAATTGCTTACTTTTGTACATTTACTAAATCTTGAATATTTCTTTATGTTACAGTTTCCTTCCTCAAAGTATTCATGTTTACTTCATTTTGTGATTTCTTGTTTCCTATTCTTTTTCCTTCTTCCCACCCACCCCTCTCTCCCAATCAATTAACATACATTGAGTATCTGTATTCAATAATCATGATTTTGGATCTAATAAGTGAAATGTTCATTAAACATCTAAATTCATATGCCTGGGGAAAAGCCAGCCCATAGAACCAGGGCATGAGCTGTGGACTAGGGCATGACCATTGGGCATCTGATTTTAGCAGATTATTATTTAGGTAATTTGTGTGGAAAGGAGATCAAGTCCCAATCTAAACCATGCACACAAGGATATTCTGATACCACCAGTGTAGAGAGAGATAGAAGATTCAGTAAGACTGGTAGTGTTGGCCAAACCTTGGAAATATGTTCCTGGACTAAAGAAAGAATCCTTGAACTCATTAAAGAACATATATTTGGAAAAGTATTGTTTCATCCAAATAATAGATTAAATGAAGTGGATTTGATAATTGGTAATTTGATATAGCAGATTAGGTAATTAATGATCTAGTTTACCCCCCACCCCAGAGGAGATTCCCTTAACTACATAGGAATGAGAGGGTAGACAACTCAACTTAAGTTTTCTGATAAGAAGGGAAGCAATGGATGTGGGTTGTAGGATCATGAAAGGCAGCCTCATTCCTGTTGAGCTAAGGTTGGAAACCCCAGTGACCCTGAGGGATGGCAGGTGTTTTGCCTGGTTCCTTGACACTAGGTTCATGGCACAAGACCACAGCCATCCATAGACTTGTGGCCATCAGTCATGTAAGGGTAATGGCCCAAGCCCCTTCACAGGTAGAGGACATTGTTACAGGTCATATCACCTCAAGACAGATCTCCATTTTAATGAGGTACCCAAAGGTCTGGAGGCTTAGCCCACAACCTCCCCTTCCAAGATATTTCTCCCTACAAAAGGTATTTAACCTCAGTCCCATGGTTTTACTTATCTACCTTCTACCATGATAATAAATGTCTTAAAACCATAGTCTGTATCTTTTCATCCTGATCTGTCTTGGGGAGCGATGGAGAAAGCCTAAAGAAATGGCCTGTTTAACCTCCCAGCCACAGTGACCACCAAGCCCAAGTCAAGCCAGCCTCTGACAAGCCAAGGACTCATTCCCCACAGGACCCAACCAGAGCTGCTCTCCCTTTCCCCTTTAACCCCGGACCAGATCCAGCCCTCCTGCCCCCACTCTGTTCTCAGCTCTTCCATGGCACCCAGCAGTACCTGGGTGCCCAAGAGCCTGAGAACCCAACAGCTCCCGCCTCCCTGCAGGGCTGGGGACACCAAGTCAACTCTGGCTGTCCCCAGGAACTCAGACTGCGCTCTGCCATCCCTGGAGCGGTATCCTGCGGCTCCTCATAGTTCAACACCCACCCAGCACTAGCTAGTGGTAAAGGCAGTCAGAATTCTGGCATCATAGACTCCAGACACCATTAACCTTACAGGGGTGACTAGTGATTCCTGTTAAAAGAGAAACTTTATAACAAGCATTGAGGTAAAGAGCCTTCTAACCTAAGCAAGCTTATTTTAGGTTAGTTGACTACAGATTAAGCATTACAGAAAAACAAAAGACATAGGAACTTTACTAGTGGATTTTACAATGCTTCATAGATTCCTCTTTATTGTTTAATTAGTTATTGATTTATGACTTCAAGTAAAAGAGCCTTTAGTGTTAATGTTTCTCCACTTTCATTATCAGGAAGATGAAAGTTGTGGTATGGGAAGTGACAGATTTGCAGATGATTCTGTTTGGTATTACTTGAACTGAGATCAGGAGATAGACAGTCTGTGGCCCTGCTCTGTATGTTCTATAAAAGTACAAAGAAAAAGATACATTTCATGTATACAGTGAGGAGAGTAAATGACATAGGTAACAAATTGGTATTTCTTAGCAAAGTTATTTAAGTGTTTAATTTCTCCTAGAGTGCATAAGCAGAAAAGGTATTCTTATTTGAGAAGACACCTAATTGTCTTGACTTAAGTAGTAACTTTCTTTCTGTTTAGATCAGCTATGCTCCTTTTGACCAGAGTCTTGGGACCAGAGTCCAGCTCCAGTCTCCTTACCAGTTTCCTATGCACACCACAGCTCTGTATCATGGAATTATTCAATTGCTGTTATACTTCACTTGGGTCTGGGTTGGACTGCTGGTCCCAGATAATATGAGCGGAGAACTCTTCGTTGGGGAAATAACAGAGAAGATGATCAACCATGGAATTTGTGTTGCATTTGCAGAAAAGGGTCCAGTATTTCCTTCTGAGGACACAATAAACTTAGACCATTTTTTAGAAAGAGTCACATTTACACAAGTTATCATTGCATTTGGTGACACTCATGATTTTGTGATGATTACCTATATCATTGTTGTCTCTACTCCTTCTGGTAATGTCTGGATCACAACTTCTGATTGGTATCTCACCACATTACCTATTGGACCAAATCAACTTTATGCATATTTTGCTGGAGGATTATTATTTTCAGTTCACATTGATGAAATTGTGGGATTCAAGGAGTTTTTCAGGAGTATTCAACCTAGAAAATACCCTCATGATATCTTTCTCCGGGATATGTGGTCGATCATATTTGAATGTCCACATTACTATCACCACAAATTCAGGGAACTAAGTCAATGTGAGCCAAATGGCAGCCTGAGCACACGACCTCTGCATTTGTGGGATATGAATACCTCATCCTTAAGCTACAAAGTCCATTCTGCTGTATATGCCATTTCCCAGGCACTTCATGAGGAGCTGTCACTCAGAGTGGAAGGAGACTCATTGGATAAAAGTGTACTCCAGGCTCCTCTCCCATGGAAGGTAGCAATATCTGTTCTTATGTTTCCTAGAGTTTCCTGTGCTAGTATGTGTAGAATTAAAATAATTAAATAAATTTAGGGAGTATATTCCATACTACCTTCCCCAAAGTTCTGGGTTCTCAAATGAAAGATCCACACTCAGCCTTTATATTTTAATAGTCTTCAAACAGCTCAGTGGCTGGGCTACTTCTTAATCTGCATTTGACTAATCCACCTCCCCCTGATAATCCTGAGTTATCATTTATTACATTTTGTAATATTACCATGGATGCTCTGGACCCAGTTGCACAGCCCTCTTGGACTGCACTCTCTTGGCTCCTACATGGCAGTTGTGTCTCTATGTCCTGAATCTTCTCAGTCATGGCATCTCCTCTTCTCTATCTCATCTGGCATGGTGGATATCTTTCTCCTTTTCCTTCCTCCCTGTCCCTAGCCAAAGAATATTAAAAGTCTGAACTCTGTCTGCCCTGCTCAGCCATTGGTTATCAGAATCTTTATTTACCAATCAGAACCAAGTGGAGGTAGGTTTCCAGAAGCTATGTCCATGTACATGTTCTCATGTGAACAGTTTTTTGGTAGAACTTAATTAGCATTCATAATATAGGCAGTTATAAATATGTTCAAGGCTATCCCTACTTTTTCTTCCATCAAGGGCAGGTTCCCAGAGTCTATGTACCTGTAGATGATCTCAGGTAAAGAGGTTTTTTGGGAACATAATTAATACTCCTAATATAAGCATTTATAAATATTATCCAGGCCATTTCCTACTTTTTCTTGCGTCAATTTCAGTGTTCCATCAAATCTCTTTTAATGTTGTGATCATCATTTGGTCTTGAGTTTGGTACAGGGCTAACATGTATGTATTATTATTCTTCAACATTAAGACATCCAATTAGACCAGAACCATTTTTGAAGACGTTTTCTTTTTGTTCTATTATATATTTATAGATTCTTTAAAAAAACTAAGGTGTCCACAAGTGTATGTGTATTTATATCTGGGCCTTAAATTCGATTCCATTGCTCAACACATGTGTTTTTATGTGAATACTTTGTGGCTTTTATTACTATAGCATTGTGGTACACTTTAAAATTAGGGATAGTGTTACCCCTGGAAGTTCTTTTACTGTTTATTATGTTAATTTTACTGATCCATGATCATGGGAGATCTTTCCATTTTTTTCATATCTCTTTTTGTTTTTCTTCAAAGACTTAACCTTTTTTCATACATTTTTTTTTGCTTTCTTGATTTGACAACCCCAAAATACTTTACATTTTTGTGGTTATTGGGAAGAGTGTTGTTTCCATGAGTTTTTTCTCAATTTGTCATTTGTATACAGGAAGGATACTAATTTTTATTTGAGTTAATCTTGTATCCAGGCACATCAGGCTGAAAGTGTTCATCAGCCATAGGAAGTCCCTGGTAGAAATTTGGGGTTTGCTTCTTTATACTGTCATATCATCTGTAAATGATGATATCTTGAATTTTTATTTTCTTATTTGTATTTTTTAATTTCCTTCAGCTTTCTTACTGGTGTAACACCCAATTTGTTTATACCATCTCTTAGCTCCAGTATTTATTGAGTTTATTGTCGGGATGACTCATCGATTGGTGAGAGAGGGGTATTAAAGTCTTCCACTACCAATGTGTGAGATTGATGTGTGATTTGAGTTTTAGTTGTGTTTCTTTAACAGACTTGGGTATAGATGTTAAGAACTGAGAGATCATCATGGTGGATTTGTCTTTTGATGAATATGAATGTACTTCCCCATCTCTTTTGATTAATTTGCATTTGAAATCTGTTTTGTGAGATGTTAGAATATTTACTCTACCTTGATTTTTAGGTTCATTTGCTTAGAAACCCTTTCCCAAATTCCTTACTTTGAAGTAACAACTATAATATATGCTTTAGAAGGTTGGATCAAATTTTCAGATCCATTCTTTTAGCCTGTGTATTTTTTTTTAATATTTACTTTATTTACATTTCAAATGTTTTCCCCTTTCCAGGTCTCCACTTCAGAAACCCCCATCTCATCCTCCCTCCCGCTGACTCTATGAGGATGCTCCCCAACCCTATCACCCATTCCCATCTTCCCTCCCTAGCATTACCCTACACTGGGGCATCTAACACTCATGCCCAAAGGCCTCTCCTCCCATTAATGAACAACAAGGCCCTCCTTTGACACATATGCAGCCAACATCATGTATCCTTCCAAGTGTATTCTTTGGTTGGTGGTCCAGTCTCCGGGAGCTCTAGGGGGTCTGGCCAGTTGACACTGTTGCTCCCTCCATGGGGCTGCAACCCCCCTAAGTTCATTTAGTCTCTTCTACAATTTATACCTCCAAGACCACACACTCAGGCCAATGGCTGTCTGCGAGCATCTACCTCTGTGTATTTCAGTCTCTGTCAGAACCTTTCTGGAGACAGCTTATTGTTCTTTCATCACCAAACATTTCTCATCATCCAAAGTAACATCTGGGTGTGGTGGCTGTATATGGTGCATATTTCCAGGTGGGGCAGTCTCTGGATGGCCTTTCCTTCAGACTCTACTCCACACTTTGTCTCCATATTTCCCCTTGTGAGCATTTTGTTCACCCTTCTAAGAAACATTGTAGCATCAACATTTTGATCTTCCTTCTTCGGCTTCATATGGTCTGTGTATTGAATCTCGGGTATTCTGAACGTTTGGGGTAATACTCACATATTAGTGAATACATGCCATGTTTGATATTTTGGGACTGAGTTACTTCACTCAGGATGATATTTTCAAGTTCCATCCATTTGCCTGTGGATTTCATTAAGTCATTGTTTTTAATGACTGGGGCCTGACCAGTTGACACTGTTGCTCCATCCCCATGGGGCTGCAAACTCCCTCAGCTCCCTCAGTCCCTTCTCCAACTCCTCCATCTGGGATCCCATGCTCAGTCCAATAGTTGCTGTGAATTGAATCATGGGTGCTCTGAGCTTTTGGGCTAAAATCTGCTTATCAGTGAGTACATACCATGTTATTTCTTTTGTGACTGAGTTACCTCACTCAGGATATTTTCAAGTTTCATTAATTTGTCTGCGAATTTCATGAAGTCATTGTTTTTAATAGCTGAGTAGTATTCCATTGTGTAAATGTACCTCATTTTCTGTATTCATTCCTCTTTTTGGGGACATCTGGGTTGTTTCCAGCTTCTGGATATTATAAATATGGCTTATATGAGCATAGTGAAGCAGGTGTCCTTATTATACATTGGAGCATCATCTGGGTATATGCCCAGGAGTGGTATAGCTGGGTCCTCAAGTAGTATTATGTCCAATTTTCTGAGGGTCTGCCAAACTGATTTCCAGAGTGATTGTACCAGCTTGCAATCCCATCAGCAATGGAGGAGTGTTCCTCTCTTGACACATCCTCACCAGCATCTGCTGTCACCTGAGTTTTGGATCTTAGTCATTCTGACTGGTGTGAGGTGGAATCTCAGGGTTGTTTTGATTTGCATTTCCCTGATGACTAAGGATGTTGAACATTTCTTTAGGTGTTTCTCAGCCCTGCGAGTTTCCTCAGTTGAGACTTCTGTTTAGCTCTGTTCCCCATTTTTTGATAGAGTTATTTGGTTCTCTGGAGTCTAACTTCTTGAATTCTTAGTATATATTGGACATTAGCTCTGTATCTGAAGTAGGATTAGTAAAGATCTTTTCCCAATCAGTTGGTTACCTTTTTGTCCTATTGACAGTGTCCTTTTTCATACAGAAGTTTGCAATTTTATGAGGTCCCATTTGTTGATTCTTGATCTTAGAACATAAGCCATTGGTGTTCTGTTCAGGAACTTTTCCCCATGCCCATGAGTTCGAGACTTTTCCCCACTTTCTATTCTATTAGATTTAATGTATCTGGTTTTATGTGGAGTTTCTTGAATCACTTGGAGTTGAGCATTATTGAGGGAGAGCAGAATGGATCAATTTGCAGACTTCTTCATGTTGACTGCCAGTTGAACCAGCCCCATTTGTTGAAAATGCTACCTTTTTCTTTTGGATGGTTTCAGCTCCTTTGTCAAAGATCAAGTGACTGTAGGTGTGGTGGTTCACTTTTGGTTCTTCTGTTCTATTCCATTGATCTACCTGCCTGTCACTCTACCAATACCATGCAGTTTTTATCACTATTACTATGTAGTACAGCTTGAGGTCAGGGATGCTTATTTCCCCAGAAGTTCATTTATAGTTGACAAGAGTTTTTGCCATCCTGGGTTTTTTGCTATTCCATATGAATTTGAGAATTGCTCTTTCTAATTCTGTGAGGAATTGAGTTGGAGTTTTGATGAATATTTCATTGAATCTCTAGATTGCTTTCAGCAAGATGGCCATTTTTACTACATCTATCTTGCCAATCCATGAGAATGGGAGATCTTTCCATCTTCTGAGGTTTTTTTCAAATTCTTTCTTCAGAGACTTGAAGTTCTTGTCATACAGATCTTTCACTTGTTTGTTTAGAGTCACACCAAGATTCTTTATACTGTTTCTGACTATTGAGAAGGGTGTCATTTCCCTAATTACTTTCTAGGGTTATTTATCCTTTGAGTATAGGAAGACTACTGACTTGTTTGAGTTTATTTTATTTTTTAAGTTTCGTTTTTTAATTTTTTTCATGTTTTTCATACTTTCTTTACATTTCAAGTGTTTACCCCTTTCCAGATCTCCCCTTTGGAACCTCCCCATTCCCTTCCCCTCCCCCTGCCACTATGGGGGTATTCCCCCACCCACCCACCCACCTACCCATTCTTGTCATCCCTCCTTGACATTCACCTATACTTGTGGATCTAACACCCTCAGGTCTAAGGGTCTCTGCTCCCTCTGATATCTAACAAGACCCTCCTCTGTTGCATATGTGGCAGCACCATGGGTCCCTCCATGTGTATTCCTTGGTTGGTGATCCAGTCTCCGGGAGTATCAAGGGATCAAGCCAGTTGCCACTATTTCTCCCTCCCTGGGGCTGCAAACTCCCTCAGCTCCTTCAGTCCCTTCTGCAAGTCCTCCATCTGAAACCTCACACTCAGCCCTATGGATGTGGTTGCTGTGAAGTGACTCTTGGGTATTTCGAACTTTTAGGCTAATAACCACTTATCAGTGAGTACATACCATGCTCATTCTTTTGTGACTTTGTTAACTTGCTCAGGATGATATTTTCAAGTTCCATCCATTTGCCTGTGAATTTCATGAAGTCATTGTTTTTAATTGCTGAGTAGTATTCCATTGTGTAAATGGACCATATTTTCTGTATCCATTCCTCTGTGGAGGGACATCTGGGTTGTTTCCAGTTTCTGGCTATTATAAATATGGATGACATGAACATATTGGAACATGTGTCTTTATTACATGTTGGAGCATCTTCTGGGTATATGTCCAGGAGTGGTATAGCTGGGTCCTCAGGTAGTATTATGTTCATTTTTCTGAGGGTCCGCCAAACTGATTTCCAGAGAGGTTGTATCAGCTTGGATTCCCACCAGCAATGAAGGAGTGTTCCTCTTTCTCCACATCCTCACCATCATAGGCTGTAACTTGAGTTATTGATCTTAGCCATTCTGACTGGAGTGGGGTGGAATCTCAGGGTTGTTTTGATTTGCATTTCTCTGATGACTACGGATGTCGAACATTTCTTTAGGTGCTTCTCGGTTATTCAAGTTTTCTCAGTTGAGAATTCTCTGTTTAGCTCTCTTCCCCATTTTTTGATAGAGTTATTTGGATCTCTGGAGTCTATCTTCTTGAGTTCTTTGTATACATTGATTATTAGTCCTCTATCAGATGTAGGATTGGTAAAGATCTTTTCCCCATCTGTAGATTGCTATTTTGTCCTATTTACAGTGTCCTTTGCCTTACAAAAGCTCTGTAATTTTATGAGGTCCCATCTGCCAATTCTTGATCTTAGAGCACAAACCATTGGTGTTCTCTTCAAGAACATTTCCCCTGTGCCCAAGTGTTTGAGACTCTTCCCCACTTTCTCTTCTATTAGATTCAATGTATCTGGTTTTATGTGAAGGTCCTTGATGAATTGGACTTGAGCTTTGTACAGGGAGATAGGAACGGATCAATTCTCAATCTGCTACATGCAGACTGCCAGTTGAACCGGCACCATTTGTTGAAGATGCTGTCTTTTTTCCATTGGATGCTTTTAGCTCCTTTCTCAAAGATTAAGTGACCATAAGTGTGTGGGTTCATTTCTGGGTCTTTGATTCTATTCCATTGATCTACCTGCCTGTCACTGTACCAATACTATGCAGTTTTTATCAGTACTGCTCTGTAGTACAGCTTGAAGTCAGGGAAGCTGATTCCCCCAGAAGTCCTTTTATTGTTGAGAATAGTTTTTCTTTCCTGGGTTTTTTGTTATTCCATAAGAATTTGAGAATTGATCTTTCTAAGTCTATGAAGAATTAAGTTGGGATTTTGATGGGGATTGCATTGAATCTGTAGATTGCTTTCGGCAGAATGGCCATTTTAACTACACTAATCCTACCTATCCATGAGCATGGGAGATCTTTCCATCTTCTGAGGTCTTCTTTGATTTCTTTCTTCAGAGACTCGAAGTTCCTGTCATACACATCTTTCACTTCTTTGGCTAGAGTCACACCAAGATATTTTATATTGTTTGTGACAATTGTGAAGGGAGTTATTTTCCTAATTCCTTTGTCAGCCTGTTTATCCTTCGAGTATAGGAAGGCTACTGAGTTGGTTGAGTTAATTTTGTATCTGGCCAATTTGCTGAAGTTGTTTATCAGCTGTAGCAGATCTCTGGTGGAGTTTTTGGGGTCATTTAAGTATACCATCATATCATCTGCAAATAGTGATATTTTGATTACTTCCTTTCCAATTTATATACCTTTGACCTCCTTTTTTTTGTCTGATTGCTCTAGCTAGAATTACAAGTACTATATTGAATAGGTAGGGAGAGAGAGGGCAGCCTTTTTTAGTCCCTGATTTTAGTGGAATTGCTTCGAGTTTCTCTCCATTTAGTTTGATGTTGGCCACCAGTTTGCTGTATATTGCTTTTACTATACTTAAGTATGCTCCTTGAATTCCTAATCTTTCCAAGTCTTTTATCATGTAGGGGTGTTGAACTTTGTCAAATGCTTTTTCAGCATCTAACGAAATGACCATGTGGCTTTTTTCTTTGAGTTTGTTTATGTAGTGGATTACATTGATGGATTTCCAGGTATTGAACCATCCCTGCATCCCTGGGATGAAGCCTACTTGATTATGGTGAATGATCATTGTGATGTATTCTTGGATTCAGTTTGTAAGAATTTTATTGAGTATGTTTGCATCGATATTCATAGGGGAAACTGGTCTGAAGTTTTCCTTCATTGTTGGGATTTTGTGGGGCTTTGGTATCAGTGTAACTGTGGTCTCATAGAATGAATTGGGTAGTGTTCTGTCCGTTACTATTTTGTGGAATAAATTGAAGAGGATTGGTATTAGGTCTTCTTTGAAGGTCTGATAGAATTCTGCAGTGAACTCATCTAGTCCTGGGCTTTTTTAGGTTGGAGACTCTTAATGACTGCTTCTATTTCTTTGGGGGTTATGGGACTGTTTAGATGGTTTATCTGATCCTGATTTAACTTTGGTAATTGGTATCTGTCTAGAAACTTGTCCATTTCCTCCAGATTTTCCACTTTTATTGCCTATAGGTTTTTGTAGTAGGATCTGATGATTTTTTTTAATTTCTTCATAGTCTGTTGTTATATCTTCATTTCATTTCTAATTTTGTTAATTTGCATGCTGTTTCTGTGCCCTCTGGTTAGTCTTGCTAAAGGTTTATCTATTTTGTTGATTTTCTCAAAGAACCAGTTCTTGGTTCTGTTGATTCTTTGTATAGTTCTTTTAGTTTCCACTTGGTTGATTTTAGCCCTTAATTTGATTATTTCCTGTCTTTTACTACTCTTGGGTGTGTTAGCATATTTTTGTTCTAGACCTTTCAAATGTACTGTTAAGCTGTTTGTATATGCTCTCTCCAGTTTCTTTTTGGAGGCATTCAGAGCTATGTGTTTTCCTCTTAACACTGCTTTCATTGTGTCCCATAGGTTTGGGTAACTTGTACTTTCATTTTCATTAAATTCTAGGAAGTCTTTAATTTCCTTCTTTATTTCTTCCTTGACCAAGTTATCATTGAGTAGAGCATTGTTCAGCTTCCATGTGTATGTGGGCTTTCTGTTGTTGTTGTTGCCATTGAAGACCAACCTTAATCCATAGTGATCAGATAGGAGGCATAGGATTACTTCAATCTTCTTATATCTGTTGAGGTTTGTTTTGTGACCAATTATATGATCAGTTTTGCAGAAGGTACCATGAGGTGCTGAGAAGAAAGTATATTCTTTTGATTTAGGATGAATTGTTCTATAGATATCTGTTAATCCCATTTGGTTCATAGCATCTGTTAGTTTCACTGTGTCACTGCTTAGTTTATGTTTCCAAGATCTGTCCATTGTTGATAGTGGTGTGTTGAAGTCTCCCACTATAGTTTCACTGTGTCACTGCTTAGTTTATATTTCCAAGATCTGTCCATTGTTGATAGTGGTGTGTTGAAGTCTCCCACTATAGTTTCACTGTGTCACTGCTTAGTTTATGTTTCCAAGATCTGTCCATTTTTGATAGTGGTGGGTTGAAGTTCCCCACTATTATTGTCTGAGGTGCAATGTGTGCTTTGAGCTTTAGTAGAGTTTCTTTTATGAAAGTGGGAGCTCTTGCATTTGGGGCATAGTTGTTCAGAATTGAGAGTTCTTCTTGGTAGATTTTTCCTTTGATGAGTATGAAGTGTCTTTCCTCATCTTTTTGATGACTTTTGGTTGAAAATCAATTTTATCCGATATTAGAATGGCTACTCCAGCCTGTTCTTGGGGCAATTTGCTTGGAAAATTGTTTTCCAGCCCTTTATTCTGAGGTAGTGTCTGTCTTTAACATGAAGGAGCATTTCCTGGATGCAGCAAAATGCTGTGTCCTGTTTATGGATCCCGTCTGTCAGTCTATGTCTTTTTATTGGGGAGTTGAGACCATTGATGTTAAGAGATATTTAAGAATAGTGATTGTTATTTCCTGTTATTTTTGATGTTGTTTATATTTTTTGTCTGTTATCTTCTTTTGAGTTTGTTGAACGATTACTTTCTTACTTTTTCTTGAGTGTAGTCTCCTTCCTTGTCTTGACGTTTTCCATGTATTACTCTTTGAAAGGCTGGGTTTGTGAAAACATACTCTGCAAAATTGGATTTGTCATAGAATATTTTGGTTTCACCATCTATGATTATTGAGAGTTTTGCTGGGTATAGCAACCTGGGCTGGCATTTGTGTTCTTTTAGAGTCTGTATGAGATATGCCCAGTAGTCTCTAGTGAAAATTCTGTTGTAATTCTGATAGGTCTGACATTATATGTTACTTGTCCCTTTTCCCTTACTGCTTTTAATATTCTTTCCTTGTTTTGTGTATTTGGTGTTTTGACTATAATTTGATGGGAGGAGTTTCTTTTCTGGTCCAGTCTATTTGGCGTTCTGTAGGCTTCTTGTGTATTTATGTCCATCTGTTTCTTTAGGTTAGGGAAGTTTTCTTCTATAATTTTGTTGCGGATATTTACTGGTCCTTTAATTTGGGAGTCTTCATTCTCTTCTATACCTATTATCCTCAAGTTTTGTCTTCTTATTGCATCCTGGATATCTTGGATGTGTTGGGTTAGGAGCTTTTTGCATTTTGGGTTTTCATTGACTGTTTATCCATGTTTTCTGTGGTATCTTCCGCACCTGAGGGTCTCTCTTCCATCTCTTGTATTCTGTTGGTGATGCTTGCATCTATGACTCCTGATTTCTTTCCTATGTTCTCTATCTCCAGAGTTGTCTTCCTTTTGTGATTTCTTTATTGTTTCTATTTCTGTTTTTAATTCCTGAATGGTTTTGTTCATTTGTTTGATTGTGTTTTCCTGTAATCCTGCCTGTTTGATTATGTTTTCCTGTAATTCTCTAAGGGATTTTTGTGTGTCCTCTTTAAAGGTTTCCAGTTGTTTACCTGTGTTCTCTTGTATTTCTTTAAGGGAGATATTTATTTCCTTCTTCAAATCTTCTATCATCCTCTTGATAAGTGATTTTAAGTCTGAGTCTTCCTTTTCTTGTGTATTGGGGTATCCTGGGCTGGCTGTGCTAGGAGAGCTGGGTTCTGATGAAACCAAGTAGTCTCGGTTTCTGTTCCCTGTGTTCTTGCCCTTGCCTTTCACCATCTGGTTATCTCTGGTGTTAGCTTGTCTTTCTCTCTCTGACTGTGGCTTGTCTTTCCTTCAAGCCCAGATATCAATATTCCTGAGAGACCAGTTCTCTCTCCTGGCTGTTCTTCAGACCCTGTGTCTGGAGTCCTCCTGTTGCTGGCTTTTCCATACAAGTGGGCAGTTCTCTTTTTCCTTGCGCTGTTTGGCTATGGGGGCCTGGTGGCTCAGACAGAGACCTCCTGCCAAAGGTGGATGCCTTCAGTTTCTTTCCTCCTGGCTTTTCCTCAGTCTCTCTGTGTGGAGCTCTCCTTCCACTGGCTCATCCACACAAGTGGGTGGCTCGCTTTCTCCCTGCACTGTTTGTCTATGGAGGCCTGGTGGCCCCTGGCAGGGTTCTCTGGCCACAGGTGGAATCAGGCAGGCACTTACCTCCCAGCTTTTCCTCAGACCCTGCGTCTGGACTACTTTTTGGTTTTTTTATGATTTAGTTTCCCTCCTTGTGTTGGTGTTTTCCATCAATTATCATTTGTAGGGCTGCATTTGTTGAATGATATTGTATAAATTTTGTTTTGTCATGCAACATCTTAGTTTCACCATCTATGGTAATTGAGAGTTTTGCTAGGTATAGTAGCTTGGGCTGGCATTTGCGTTCTCTTAGGGTCTGTGTAAGATCTACCCAGATCTTCTAGCTTTCCTAGTCTCTGGTGAGAAGTCTGATGTAATTCTGATAGCTCTGCCTTTATATGTTACTAGACTATTTTTCCTGACTGCTTTTAATACTCTTTCTTTGTTTTGTGCATTTGTTGTTTTGACTGTTATGTGATGGGAGGAATTTCTTTTCTGGGCCAGTCTATTTGGAGTTCTATGGGCTTCTTATGTATTCATGGGCATCTCATTCTTTATGTTAGTGAAGTTTTCTTCAATAATTGTGTGAAGACATTTACTGGCCCTTTTACTTGGGAAATTTCGATGTCTTCTATATCTATTATTCTTAGGTTTGTTCTCCTCCTTGTGTCCTGGAATTTCTGGATGTTTTGTGTTAGGAGCTTTTTGCATTTTGCATTTTCTTTGACTGTTGTGTCAATATTTTCTATGGTATCTTCTGCACCTGAGATTCTCTCTTCTATCTCTTTTATTCTTTTGGTGGTGCATGTGACTCCTATCTCTTTCCTAGGTTTTCTATTTAGGGGTTGTCTCCCTTTCTGATTTCTTTATTGTTGTTATTTTCATTTTTAGATCCTGGATGTTTTTGTTCAATTCCTTCTCCTGTTTGGTTGTGTTTTCCTTTAATTCTTTAATGGATGTTTTTGTTTTCTCTTTAAGTGCCTCTACCTATTTGCGTGTGTTTTCTTGTATTTTTTTAAGGGAGTTATTTATGTCATCTTGAAGTCCTCTATCATCATCGTGAGATGTGATTTTAAAACCTGAGGCTTGCTTTTCTGGTGTTTTGGGGTATGCATGGCTCACTGTGGTGGGAGGACTGGGTTCTGATGATGCCAAGTAGCCTTGGTTTCTGTTGCTTATGTTCTCGCCCTTGCACTTTGCCATCTGGTTACCTCTGGTCTTAGTTGGTCTTCTCTCTCTGACTGTGGCTTGTCCATCCTGGAAGCCTCTGTGTCAGTACTCCTGGGAGACCAGCTCTCTCTGAGAGGAATTTGGGTTTGGAGAGCTGTGGTACAGGGTTAGCTCTGTGGTTTTAGGAAGATTATAGCCTACTAGAAAAATAAGAAAATACAATGCTCAATTTTATTATGGTATTCTGTTTCATTGTTATTCTTGTCTCTATGTCAGTTTAATTTTCTAGCTTATACAATTTTCCTTTTCTCTGAAAGTTTTCTTTAACATTGCTACAAGGCTGGAACATGAACAAAATTTTACTCCTGCGTACTTTTATCTCAGATCATATTCATTTGCCCTCCTCTTTAAGAGGACGATTTTGATGATTCAATATTAAAAGTAAGTCATCCTCCTCTCTAAGGAAGAGATATTTTTTCACTTATTTTTTTCATAGAATTTTTTTTGTTTGCTTTTTTTTAGTTTAAATTATAAGGATAGATGTAGTTCTTTTTTCCATTGTATATGGTCTATTAAAATAAAGTATTATTTGACAGCTACATACAAGCATACAAGTACATAATGCCTTCAGTCCACATCCATTCCCCTCCCTCCCTTAGCTTTCTCCATCCTCACAGATCCTCCAGTCTCCTACCATGTCCCTATCCTATATTCATGTCTTTTGTTTTGTTTTTCCTTATCCACTGAATTTATAACCTACTAGGCCTTTCATGTGGGCATAACTATGCAGCTATCCAATGAGACAGAAAGAATTCAAAAGTGGTGGTATTTCTGATGACAATAACTTCCTCTCCTCCAGTGTCCTTTAGTTTCCAACTCTGCTCATCTGAGAGGCTGGACCCCATAAGCCTCCTCCCTCAACTTTGGCTAACCATTTTTATTGGCTCAATCTTGTGCTGGTCCTATACAGGCAAACTTAACTGCCTTAAGCTCATGAGTATCATGGCCATGTCATGTCTAAAAGACAGTATTTCATGGTTGTCCTCCCCGGCATCTGGCTCTTGCATTCTCTCTATTCCCACTTTCACAATATTTCCTGTGCTTTGAGAATAGTCACACGGCTGTCCCATTTCAATATGAGCACTCAATAGTCTTTTTTTTTTTTTTTGGTCAAGCACTGATATTCTTGTCATAGAGAAGATTCTCTGATATATTCTGACAATAGCACTATTCTATGTGTGTAAATTTTCAGGAGGCAATTTAATAATATGTCTTCTTAGCCAAACATAAGAAGTAGGTTCACCTATAGGACTTCTGATCTCCCCAGACATGACTATTGAATAGCTGTGCATTAACAGACATGAATCCCTCTTTTAACGAAGTCTTTGTCCCGCGCTACCGTCTCGCCAGCAAGAACGATGCGGCACACAAAGGATCCTTCTGCAGTAAAGCTTTAATGCATCTTGAGAGGGAGAGCATAAGCTTGCCAAGAATGGAGACCCCGAACAATAGAACACCCGTCCCTTATATAGGTCACAGCGCTTGCCTGGGACGCGGAGCTTCCCCATTGGCTTCCCGCACATCAGGCCAGATGACGCCACGAGAGAGGCTGAGACTCTGAGGTGGAAAATTACCAGGTGCATGTGCACTAGCCTGTTTACAACTTGTCCTCGGCCGGATGTAGGCGCCATCTTGTAATGGCGAATGTGGGTGCGACTCGAGCAGCTTCCCACAAGTCTTCAAATAAAATCAGCAAGCAAATGTTTATTCCCATAATAGTTGTGCCAGGATTTCCCCAGTATACACATTGTGTCTGAGGAGTTAGTATTATAGAACACAAGGTCCACAGTTTGGAAAGGCTCTGCTGACTTTTCTTCCCCAGCAGCTTGCAGTTCATCTTCTGCCAGTGTGAAATGTGCTAGTCAGACTGACAAGTAGTGCAGAAGACAGGGAGAAAATTTTCCCCTTAATTCCTGCCTCACTAATGTGTCCTGTAGTCAAGGTGTGTGGTGTTTTCAGCAATAGGACCTCTCTATCTGGTTCTTATGTGTAACGAAGAGCAATGATCATACCCCGCATAGTCTTGGGGTCTTTTGGGGGCTTCCTAACTTCCACAGGGACATTTTATATATAAAAAATTGTATACCTTTGTTCAAATTCTTTTTAAATTACATTTTTCTTTCTAACAAGCTTAAAACTGTAGTACTATGTGTGTGTTCTTAATATTCTCCAGGTTTGGTTAACTTACCGCACTCTATTCTCTCGAATGTCCATCCTTCTTTGCAGCTTTTCATCACACAATTCTTTACATTTCTATAACACATGTGTTCTCCTATCACCTCCTTCTTTATTTACAACTTTCATATTTTAAAATCTGAAATTTTGTTTTTTTAGAACATCCTCAAGTAATTTATAGTTGTGAAAAATTGTAATTTTTCTGAAAAATGATTATGCAAAAGTTTAAAATACCTCATTCAAATTGTTCTTATTTTTCATAATTTTTCAAATTTCATAATTTTCAAAAATTAGAATCTGGTGTCCAGATTCCTACTTTCATCCCTGAGTGACTGAGAAAAGTTCACTTTTCAAATTTGAATACTGGTAATGTTGTTGACATATAGCATATGACTATGGTAAAGTCTACATATATCCCTACTGCTGACATGAAATAGCCTTATGATAAATGTTTGATAAACAGAACAAAAATCAAAGCCACAGGAACATACAGTTAGTGAAAAGGACGCCAGTTAATGTAACCAGGTTTATTTGCATCTCAGTGACTTACAGTGCAATTTCTAACAGTTATTTTCTCTTTTAGCTCCATCCATTCTTACAAAAGGGCCAACTTGTGAGAAGCTCCAATAAGGAGAACATTGGGAACATGGTAGCCTCAGCAACGAAGCTTGACATCTTAAATTACCAGTCTCTGCAGAGTGGTACCAAAGCTCAAGTAAAAGTTGGCGAGTTTGTCTTTGAATCTCACAGTGTTCAGCATCTTTCCCTAAATGAAGAACTCATAACTTGGGGTGAACACCATAATCAGGTGAGTATCTTTAAAGTCATCACTGTGTGTTGTGCTCAGAATGGAATTCCTCAGAGAACAGGGTTAAGGGGACTGCTGAGTGCCATCAGGTTGAGAGTGGCCTTAGTTTGTCCTTTTAATGCTACATATCAGAACTTTCAGCCTACAGAATCACTGTAAAAATGAGTGATTCATTTTGGATTAATTCTTCAGATGGTTTCATTCTTGTAATGTTCAAGTACTCTCATGGCTTACCTGGAAAGAAAAAAGAAAAAACAAACAACATCTTGGGTACTTTTCTGGATGGATCGTACAGGTCAAGGCTTTAGTGGAAGTACTGGCCTTTGGTAAATAAATAAAATAAAAATATGTGGACAAAACCAGTCTCTGCAAATAAGTATTTGTAATTATAACTTTTATTTTCATGAAGTTAATTGTCATTTTTGAAGCTTACTGCCTCCATATGCTAACCTAGGCCTCTTTCTGGATGCTTCTAGACTTCTTATAATCTATTCTAGTTCTAGAATGTTTACAGCCTTTGAGACTTAATTCTGAATAAGCTCACTCTCTCTACCTCTTTCTGAGGTCTTTATGGTTCAACTCAGCAATTCTGGCTCAATCTGTTCTCCAAGCAGATTGGTTCAATCTGACTTTTCTCAGTTTCTGGCTGAATTTGCTCTGCTTGACCTCATAAAGTCTTTGGCAATATGTTCTAATCTTTTGAATTCTTTTCAAATTCTGGCTGGTTCTGTATTTTCCTGTGACTACCTTGTTCTCTCTGCAACCAGTCTCTGTATAACAGTCCCAGTACAACTGTCTACTCCTTGTGCCCCCAACTCTCATGAACAGTTTCCTTAAGTTGCTGACAGAAGCCATCTAGGAAAGGCTATGGCAAGCAAGTAAGATTTCTGGAGATAGCCCACAGTTTTTGGCGGCTGCAATGGGTGCACTCAGAGAGGCAAAGACCCCAGAGACTTTGAAACAGATACTGCTTCTTTTTCTTCTCACTATTACATAGCTTAATAATTTCCTGGGTTTTGCCCACCCTTTTGGGTAGATTTCTTGCAGAATCAATATGAAGATGTACTTTCCTGTAGTAATGCTGTTTAGATGAATTCATGATTTCCTAATAGCTTATCATGATTTTATAGAGCTCCTAAAGTGATACAAATATTCTCTAAGGCCCTAAAGAATAAAAGTTGGTAATAGAGCTCTATATCCTTCATGTGTCACGGACTAATTGCTCTAGAGAAAAAAACAAAGGATTGGAACAAATTAATGATCAATGAAAAAATATTTTCTGCATGTTAGATCCAAGAAATATGCCACAGGTATTAACTATGAAAGAGCAAGGCCATATGAAACTGTTGCTTTGAATGTATAATGTACGCAAACAATGAAACACTGCTTTGAACTGATAATCTCCTTTCTGCTGTAATTTCCTTATGTTTAACATTTTATGCATAAGGTATTTTTTTTAAATGGAGGAGATTTTGGTAACAAAAAAATGCTATAAAAAATGAAAGCAAAAATAAAGCCTTGGAGCCTCTTTCTGCTTCTTCCAATTTGTTTTTGTATGTTCGTTCCTCTTACTTTGACTTTCTTTCTTTTCTTTCTTTCTTTCTTTCTTTCTTTCATTCATTCTTTCTGTCTGTCTCAGAAAGAGTTAACCAACTCTGAACCTGTTGCCTGACTAGCAAGAGGCCCCTGAGTCAATGACTAATGAGCCCTACTAACTACGTTTCTTTTCCTAATCCCCTACTGCTATTAGCAGGAGTCAATTGTAAGAACTCATCAATTTTTGGACTAGAATGAGCAAAAACAAGTTAATTGCCAAAAGGTATCAGCTTCTCCCCCAGAATAGCTACAGAGAGTTAAATAGCCAGAAGCCATCAGTTTCTGGGCCCCAGAACAGTAGGAGAGTGTTAATGACCAGAGGTCTCAGCCTTTGTCCTTCAACTATCACTATGTTCCACCTTAGTACCTGGTTATAGGAGCTAGAACACCAGCAAATTGTCTCTCTTTCCTGTCTATTCATATGTGAGCTGGGTATATCCTATCTCTGACTCATCCTGTCAAATCTTTCTGTGATTTTTCACTTGGCCTGCATCCCAATTAGACGTTAATTACAAATATGGGTGCTTCATTCACAAACTAACTTTACATTCTTTATTTGGGATAAAGGATGTATTCTAGGGCTGAACCATATTACAACTAGAAACAGATTCTTTTTTCAATAAACAACACAATCTCAGGGTTTACAGTGTGATTAAATATCTTGTGAAAAGTATTTCTGTATTTGAATTTTAAATTTATATGTACATTCATATCCTTATTGTTTGAATTGTTAACCATGAAAGTCTGTGTGATTTGATAAAAAGAGGTAGTACCTAGAAATACAGAAAATTATGGTCTTCATGAGCCCTGTTAAGTTTTCTCCAATGAAAAACACTGGGTACATCAACTACCCCAAGGCAGGTCTCATGTTCATGAATAGTTGGGCAGCACAAGAAGTGAATCCACAATATATACATACTTTTATTTGGCTATAGTTTGGTGGGTTTTGTTTTGCTTTGTTTTCCTTTTTGCGCTTTTTGTATTTTATTTTCTACATTTTGGATGATTTGTTGTTTTTTGGGGGGGATTTCAATTTGATTTTGAAAAAGAACTTAAATTTGGGTGAGTTCAGAGAGGGAGAAGACCTGAACAGACATGGGGAAGGGGATGGTCATGATATACGCTAACTTTAAAATTGTATTAAATATAATGAAATATATTAAATAAAAGTAAAATTGTAACAGATCAATGAAATGAAATAAAGCAAGGATTCAAAGACAGAGAGAGAGGGGGAGAGAGATAGAAAGAAACAGACACCTTGGTTTCACACGTCTTAAAGCATGGTAGTTCTGTAGTTGTTACCGTACACAGATGTCCTGCTGAAATTTACCATCTGGTTGCTAAAACTGAATGTCATGAATTGACTGCCTTCCCTCCTCCCATGTCTCCTATGCAGACTCCTGTTTCTGTTTGCAGTCAAAGTTGTCCACTAGGATTTAGGAAAACACCTGTTGAAGGGAAACCGTTCTGTTGTTTTGATTGTTTCCCATGTCCAGATGGAGAGATTGCGAATGAAACAGGTATTTATAAAATGGTTCTGAATGTGGACATTTACAGAAATCATTCAGAATGTGGAAATGATGCACCACAGGATAGGGATGAATAACACAACACCTGATGACACAGCTACTTTTATGTGGTTAACTTCTCATAGTTTAAAACAAGTTCTTGGAGGGTAGAGGTTTGCAAACATTTTAATCCCCACTCTCAGTATATGGGTCTCTGAGTTCAAGACAATCCTGATCTACAGAGTGACTTTCAGGAAAGCCAGGGATGAACAGAGAAACCCTGTATTGAAAAACAAAATAAAACAAGCCAATCAAAAATCTTGATTTTATACCAGTCATTTTTGTTACTGATGTTTGTTCATCTGTCTGTTTTATTTGCTATGCTGCCTGGATTCGTCTAAAACTCCTGGGCTCCAGCAATCCTCCAGTCGTAACCTCCTGGATGACTAAGACTAAAGGAATGTTCTAGATCTCGTCCAGCTTTTTCTTCTGCTCAACTACACTGTGTTTAACTTTCTTTTCTTTGTATCCCTGCTTTTTACTAATGGTTCTACTACAACTGAAGCAGTATTCATGATTAAAGTTAGCACTTTCTGTATACTGTAAACAGTTAGTGCTCCCTGTATACCCTAAACTATGAGACACAATATAAAGCATGACCTTATTTCATGCTTACAATAAATACAAATAATAACCAATATTTTTTTCATAAGGAAATTAAACTTCAGAGAAACTGTATAAATTGCTATGTTAATACAATGTAGAGACAGCTGAGATAAAATACAGACTTTTCAAATGAGAGGAAGTGCTAAAAATATTATTAGAGTGACATTGATGGCATATACAACACTCCTTTCCTTTGACCCCTGGACACTGGTATCCTGGGACCCTGGGACCACTTTCTATGGTGAATAGTAGAAACTCCAAAAATATTTGTTTATGACTAAATAAGTATTCCTGTATGATTTAATAGTTTCCTTTGGAAATATTTCTATTCTTGTGGGAGCTCTTATTATGCGTTACCTGGTACAGTAAGCTAGCTTTAGGTCATAGTACAACCAAGCACTGAGAGATCCCAGAGGATGAGTGATGTCCAGGGTTGTGAGTAATGTACAGGGATGCTTCGCCCACTGTCTCCAGATATCACTTTTTCCTCAAAATGATTTTAACTGCAAAGCCTCCCAAGAGCACAGCAGCAATGCTTTCTACCAGGTTTTTGTATTCTTACTTCACATCTCATATAGATTTCACAACAGGTATTTTGTCATGCCCATTTTTTATCTCCTGATTGAAATTTTTACTTAACAAAGTCTATTGAAAATAATGTCCTTTGCTCTTTTTGGTAACAAGGTAGTGGTAGATCAGACTACTTCCTCAATGGTAGGCTTGCAGGCAAGCACTGCCAAGTCCTTGTTCTTTATACCTTTTTTTAAGAAAAATGAATTTTTGTATTGGTTCGTTGTGGATTTTACATCATACTCTCCAATCCTGCTCATCTGCTCATCTCCTTGTGTCCATGCTCTACCCATGCAACCTTCCCCTGCCTCAAACAACAAAAAAAGTCTTGATGTGGAAGATATAATGTGTCACAGTAAATTCCAAGGTATACCCTTGTGTCCACATTTCTTTCTTTGTCAATGTTCATTGCAATGAATTGTTGGTCTGCCCTGAACCTCTGGCTGCTGCTACTCTACCAAAACTGGGACTCCTCTCAGATATCCTATTGTTGTCCAGTGTCATGAAATCATATAGTTTTGGATATGTAGGACCAGTCCCTTCGTGTATTCCAGTGGTAGAGGTGGGAGTGAGCAAGTTCAGAGCACTGAATTTGGGACTGAAAAGTATCTGAGATCATCAGCCCACACACTTTCCTATTTCATGTTCTTGTGGCCAGCTTAACAGCATTTTCCCAGGCTAACTCCCTGCCCAGGCCCAGTAGCACCAGTCTGGTGGTCATCTTGGTCTTCCTCCTCCTCTGGATTGTGGTCTTCAGTCCCAGCATGAGTTATTCTAGTGGCTCCAGTCTTGGGAGCCATTGAGGTCTCAGTAGCACTGTCCTGGTGGTTTGTCAACCTCTCTTCTTTTCCACAGAGCGTTAGGCTACTAGGTCAGAACACTGAAGGTATTGCCTCTCCTCTCTGCCACCTACTGATGCAGGTGTGACACAGCAACCACACCTGAACCCTTCTAGGAGCAGGCCTTGCTCTGTACTCTTTTGAGCTTAAAATACCACCATTTTCATAAAGAAGTAATACATTGATAGATAGAAAGACAAGAAAATATGTCTACCTCATACTCCCTAGGAATGCTATCTCTTTAAAATGCCTTTAGTTTTACCTAATATACTTGTGGCAATCTTTTCCTCTTCACCCCATGGCAGTATTTTTCGTGCCATCAACAGAAGACTTGATGTTTACAAGAATATGTGACTGAATCAACTTTTCTTCATATCTAACCTCTACTAAGTATTGAAGTATATTATCCTTGAACTTCAATTCTTAGAAATTTCAAAATCTGGAACAATAATTTTTGTAATAATTTATTAAATTTGAAAAAGCAAGTTGCAGTTGTACATGTTTACATTTACTGAAAATCAGGATTTTAATTGGGTGATATAATTCCAGTTTACTAAATAATTCTGAGAAAATATTTCTAACATTGTCATGCATTTAACACATTTTTGTGCTGGGAATAGAACCTAAAGCCTGATATTTGCTAGGCATGTGCTCTAGACTCAGCTGTATCCACACATCATGCAATTATCACCATGAAAATGTTTCATTATATGGATTAAATTCAATTAGGGCTCACCATATACCCTAGATTCAGCTTGGATTCTACACCCCCCTGGCTTTTGAGTGGCAGCCAATACTTTGTTATATGCTTCTTAGAACATTGCATCGATTTTCCTGTAGGAGTCCAACCAATTTTATTTCCTGTGTATCATTTTTCTTCAAAACACTCATGTCTAGCTACTGTTGTCAAAGAAGATATAGTTTGCAAAATCAAAAGGGATAATGAGCAGAACTGATAGTCAAGCACTTTGAATTTGTATCATGACCATGAAGAAACAACTATTCCTGTAAACAGCCTGAGTATAGTACTAAAAAAACCTGGTTGAATTACTCTCTGGAAGAGAAATTAACAGTATAGAATGATCAATCCTTTACTGGTATTTTTAGAAATATTTTTTTTTTGGACTTATAAACTCACAATAGAAAGTGCAATTGTTTTCCTTCCTTCCTTCTTTTCTTTTGTTTTCTTCCCTTTTGTTTTCTTTTCTTTCCTTTTGATACAAGGTTTACTGTAAAATCTGTCTGGCCTGGCTAGGAATGTGGTATATAGACCAGTCTGGTTGGTAACCCTCCTGAGTCCTAGAATTACAGGTGTGCAATATGGTGCCTTGCTGTAATTATTTTTCTAATTAAAGTTGGGTCCCATGCAAGTGTCTTTCAGAGTGAATGAAGTCTAAGCTTAGTGAATACAAGTTCCCATTCCACGCATTTGTGTTAATTATTCCAAGTCTTATATTTACCTCTTACCTCTGCCTTTATTTTATTTTTTCCTCCATGGGGTTTTAGACGTTTTAATTAATTTATTTATTTTCTCTTTTGTCTTCTTTTTTTTTTTGTCTCTTATTTATTTTTTTACACTCCAGATTTTATTTCTTCCCTCCAAGGTCCACCCTCTGACTGTACTACATCCCATATATTCACCCCACTTCCTATCTCCATGAGGATGTCCCCCCTCACTTAACCTTACCTCTAAACTCCCTGGTGCCTCCAGTCCCTCGAGGATTAGGTGCATCTTCTCTGACTGAACCCAGACCTGGAAGTCCTTTGCTATGTGTGTGTTGGGGGCCTCATATCAGCTAGTGTGTGCTGCCTGTTTGGTGGTCCAGTGTTTCAGAGATCTCAGGGATCCAGGTTAATTGAGACTGCTGGTCCTCCTGCAGGGTCACCCTCCTCCTCAGCTTCTTCCAACCTTTCCCTAATTCAACTTCAGGGGTCAGCAGCTTCTGTCCATTGGTTGGGTGCAAATATCTGTATCTGACTCTTTCAGCTGTTTGTTGGGTCTTCCAGAGTTGAAGAAAATTACTAAATCTTTCTGTAAATGTTCAGGAAACTTAGACAACTTAAATATATTTAATATATATTTATTGAAAATTATAAGTGAAAAATTATTTTTACATTAATAAACTTCTAATCAGAGTTCAATCAAGGATATTAAGGAACTCAACCAAGAACAAGTGTTTTTTATCCTAAGAAAATCTGTTCACCTAAAATGTGTTGCCTTCAGCATAACTTCCAAAACAATGATACATCCTTTGGTGAAAATAAAAATGAAAGAATCAAAAGAAAATACCACAGTTCCTGAAAATATATGTCAGTAAGTGTTAGGAAGTTTGAGATCCTAGGTGTTCTGTCAGAGACCTGCTCTGACAGTCTAGTTCTCTCTTGGAGGTAGCAGAGGGGGAAAGGAGTGTTAAGGGCAGGAAAGACTTGGTTTAAGAGATACTTAGGATTGCTGTTTAACAATAAAACACTTAACCCTGTTAAGTCTAAGGTACTTTGCAGTGGTAGCTGGCCTGCCTTTCTCAGTTCCTCCAGACAGCAGAAACTACAGCCTCTAGCAGTTAGCACTCCCTACTAAAACAGCTGGTGATTAAGGAAAGTAGCCTTTGTTCTTATCTCCTCAGGAACATGGAGGCTGGGACTCTCATCCTGCTAGGGAAAGTCTCAGGAAGAAAAAGGGACACTCTGAAAAGGGATTTTAATCTTTATTTCTAAGTTCTCCAAAAAATTCTATCTTCCAAAAATTCTCTCTCCTAAAAGTTCTTCTCAATTTCTATTTCTAAGTTATTCTACTCTGCTGTCCTTCTTCCTGTCTGGCTCTCTCCTCCTGCTTTGATGTAATAATAGCCTACAAGGTATTATTTCTACTATTCATTCTTAGTTTTTTGTGCTGTTTCTAGGGGAATAGAACATGGTTTTCCCAATGATGTCCTTATTTTCTTTTTTTTAACAAAAGTTCACTAAAAGTGAAAACATAAATTCAAATCATCAATTGAATAAGAAGTTTACAATAGAGATAGTTTACATATGTATTTATTAAAATGCAACATATCTTATATTAATTGCACTGAAGGTTCATTGAAATTTAAAATCCATAATTTTTGTGACTAAGTTATTGTTGAAGTTCTATATAGATAAACCCAGTTAATATTATATTTTCTGCTCTTGCACCTACACTAAATCATTAATTCCTTTTTCATGACCTTTGGTTAATTGTTTTACAACTTTTTAGAATATGTTCTAAATTGTAGATTCTTACTTTCTATCTCAGAATCAACTTACTGTTGACACTTCAAGACTGGCAGAGTTCTTATTGTAGTTTTAATATCAGAGAGGACTGAATAGCACTCCTATTATATGGGGGCTTAAGGATTACTATTATAATTTTGGGGATTCTTACAGGATCATCACTAAGAATTAAGGACACTCATATTTGTCTATATAGAATCATTATAAGCAAAAATCTTGCCAAAGGGGCTAATACATATATATATATATCAATGTGTGTGTGTATCTGTATATGTATGTGTATGTGTTTCTGTGTATTTGTGTATGTGTATAATAACAAGAAAAGCAAATTAATAGAAGAGATTGTTCCTCATATGTAATTCCTTCAGTCTCTCCTAGAAAGGCAAATCCATGTTGATTTTACAGTCCACAGTGAAACCATCTCAGAAGGTTACCTGATAATTCTTAGCTTCTCTGAGCTGTGTCCTGGCACCTTTCATAGTAACAGCCAAGAGCTCTCAGGGATAAGAACATCAAGGATCATTGTGGTAGAGAAGGCAGAAGGATCATAAGAGCCAGAGAGAGGATATCTATAGGGAAGCAGAACTTGTCAGACATGACAGGGTCCCTGGGCACATAAACTAACAGAGGCATGTACCAGATCAAGCAAGATCAAGCCAGACAAAATCCCAGCATGGATGGGGGACAGGATCACAAACTCTCATTCCTACCTAGAAACTATTACCAGTTGATGGCTGCTGGAAAGAAAGCTTCAGGGTTTTTTGTTTGTTGGTTTGTTTGTTTCAGATATGTGGTAATGATAGGCTGCCTCTGTTATGATAGATGGCCCTATATTGATATGCTTAGAGGCAGCATTATGTAAACTCAGTGGGAAATGTAAAAGGAAATAAAGTATGGAGAAAAGATTGTTGGAGGGGTTTAGGGTTAATGGAGTGTCCCATGTCAATGTCACCACAGGGCTCTGGCAGCTTGAGGAGGTGGGATGCCAGAAGTTTGACTGGGCTTACCCCACACTGGTGCCTGGAGGGTATAGGTCTAAGGGAAACCGGTGGACACCACTCTGGGGGTGGGGGAGCACAGTCTGAGGTCCTGGGGAGAGATGGAGCTCATTCAGGAGATCCTTGGGTCTGTGCAGAGGCCTGGGCTGTCTGGTTCTCAGGCTCTTGGACACCCAGACACTGCTGGATACCTCAGAATAGCTGAGAACAGAGAAGGGGCCAGTGGGATGGATCTGACCCAGGCCAAGGGGAAAGGAAGAGAGAGCTCTCACTGGGTATTGAGGGGATGTGCCTAGTGGGCTGCTGCCTTGTTGGTTGTGGCTGGGAGCAGTGAGAGGCCTTTAACAGGAGATTAGGAGGCTGGCTCTTTAGTTGAAAGCCTTCTCTATTGTTCTCCATGGTGGATCTGATGAAAAGAGGCAGTCCATGGTTTTTAGGCATTTATTGTCATGGGGGAGAGTGGTGATGTGTAAAACTGTACCCCACTTTCTCAGGGCAGGCCTGAGATTAAATACCTTTGGCAAAAAAGAGTGACTGGGAAGGGGAGTTTATTGGCAAAGCCTCCAGGCTTTTAGATGCCTCATTAAAATGGAGATATGTCTTGAGGCTTCCTGACCTGTGCTCATGTCCCCTAACTGTGGGCTTGGGGCACTGCCCTACATTACTGATGGCCACAAATCTTATGGAGGGCTGCTGCCTTGTGCAATGAGCCTGGTGTCCAGGAGTATGGCAAAATCAACCTACGGTTCCTCAGCGTCACTGGGGTTTCCAACCTTAGCTCAACCAGAAACCAGGCTGCCTTTCACAGTCCTACAGAGGGACAGAGAGAAGGAGTTGCAGGGAAAAGAAATTGGTGGTGGATGTGATCAAAACACATGATATACTTGTATGATAGTCTCAAGTAATAAAAACGTTTTTAATAAACAAAGGAACCAAAAGAAAAATAGTAAAAGTTTCAAAATGAACTTTCTCTTTCATAAGTAAACAAATATAATTTTCATATTGTCTGATTTACCCTCAACATCATTCGTACATTGCTGATTCTCTCATATTGTTCACGTTCACTTACTTTCTGAATATATTAGGGATACAGTGTATCTGTATATATCTCTCAGGGAAAAAAAAAACTTATTCATCTGTTGGTTTTCAATATTAGCGTTCAGTGAATATAACCAGGGATATTTCCTTGAGAATTCAGCAATTGCCCTGCGCAAGATATACATCTCATAGGTACATCTGCAGACCTATGGGTGGAATGTAATAAACCAATCTGCCTCATTTTCAGATATGGAGCAGTGCATCAAATGTCCTGAAGATCAGTATCCAAATAAGCAGAAGAATCAGTGTCTTCCTAAAATTATGGCATTTTTGTCCCATGAAGATACTCTGGGAGCAGTTTTGGTCTCTGTGGCCATTAGTTTATCTGCGTTTTCAGGACTGATTTTAGGATTATTTATCCGCTACCGGGACACACCCATTGTCAGAGCAAATAACAGAAATCTCAGTTATCTCCTTCTTGTTTCTTTAATGCTCTGTTTCATTTGCTCATTAATATTCATTGGCCAACCTAGAACAGTCACTTGTGTCTTAAGACAAATGATTTTTGGGGTTGTATTTTCCATTGCTGTTTCTACTATCTTGGCAAAGACCTTCATTGTGGTTGTGGCCTTCAAAGCCATCAAACCAAGAAGCAGCTTACAAATGTGGGTGGTGACCCGACTATCAAATGCTATAGTCTGCTGTGGTTCCACCATTCAAGTGTGCATCTGTGCAGTCTGGCTGGGAACATATCCCCCTTTCCCTGATGTGGACATGCAGTCAGAGTTTGGGCAAATTATCCTCTGGTGTAATGAGGGGTCTACACTTGCCTTCTATTGTGTTTTGGGGTATTTGGGTTTTCTGGCCAGTCTGAGCTTGCTTATTGCTTTTCTGGCAAGAAGGCTACCTGACAGCTTCAATGAAGCAAAAACAATCACGTTCAGCATGCTGGTTTTCTGCAGTGTGTGGATTTCTTTCATACCCACTTACCTGAGCTCCACAGGCAAAACCATGGTGGCTGTGGAAATTCTTTCAATTCTGGCCTCCGGTGCTGGCTTACTGGGATGTATGTTTCTTCCCAAATGCTATGTGATCTTACTGAGGTCAGGTGACCATTCAAGGAAGATGTTCTTTAAATGACTTCCTCCCTAAGAGAAAGGAATTTATTGTGATTTGGTAAAATGAACCATGTTGGAATATTTAAAAGAGTGGTGTGTAGTCAATACAGTTCACCAAACAATGGCTTCTGAAATTTAATCACTTTTCCCTGTTGTCCTTGGAGCCAGGTAGACCCAGTTAACCAAGCCAACACAGGTTAGATAATTGGCAACTATATATGAGTTTTGATGTGTCTACTAGATGTTTGTTTAAATCACAGTTTTCTCATTTTTTAAAAACATAGTGTAACAGGACTTTGGAAAATTAAGTTTAAGAATGAGATTACATCATTTGTGTGGAAATAAAAGTAACAGATGTTTAAAAGTGAGATTCCTCTCTGTCATATGCAGGGTGACTATTTATATTCAATAAAAATTAATTTCAATGCAATCACGAATTCTATAACAGAAATTTCATGGTCTCCGCTTCTCATTTCTGAAGGGCTTCACAAACAAGACAATATAGCATGTAAATTTCAGAGATTTGGGAGGATTCTGTGCGCCTCTTTTTGACCAGTTGGAACAACATAGATGAGAGCTTAGGAAGAGTCAGAGGGGAAACACAGACCTCTTTACCCTGAGGATATTCAACTGATCAGTGGATAGAGTTAGGAGTTTCAAATTGTTTTCTTATAGTGAAAGTTGATATCATTTATACCCACTGGAATCTATTCTCAAGGAGAGAATGAATCTGATCGTAGATGTGGGCATGGAGAAGAGGTATAAGGCCAGGGAGTCAACAGGACATGGAGAATCATGAAATCATGCATCCTAGACCATGTGGGTTTTCAAGTATTTGCTTTTATCTAGCTAAGAACGTCTGTTAAACATGATTATAAGATCATGCTAAGGGCAAACTCAAGTTGGAGCTTGCAACATTGGGAGGGATTACTGCTTAACCATGGTAAAAAACCTGCACAGAAATGGCTACATGGCCAAAGTGGTTTGGTGTATGTTTTAGAACAAGACATACTTAAATAATTTTTAGTTTTTAAATCCAGAATGTGTTTGCACTCTGTAATTTAGGATTTGATACCATCATAAGATCAAGAAACATTTAAGGTATTCTGAGTCTACTTTGTCTCTCAGTTATTGTTTATCTTTCACTTATGTAAACTTAGGTCATATTAGACTGAGTTGCTTTTATTTGTCCATGAAAGCAGTACAGAAGTTTCCATTGGAATCTGATTTGATATGGGTATAATAAAGTTTGTTCAAAGGGTATTACTCGGTGGACATGGAAACACTTGTGTCTGAAACAATACGTTTGTGGGGTCTTACCACTTTAAAGAGGAAGACACTCCTGTCTGAAAGGCTGCCTGGAAGATTGACACCATGAATATAAAGAAATCCCTATTTTCTAGAGCCAGTTTCTCTCTTGGAACCTTGTATCATCATGTTGCAAGTCAAGCACAGCACTGACAGATAGAATACTTCCAGGGCAGTTTCAGGTGGATGGCAGGAATCTCACATTCTGGTCTATGCTTAACTCAAAGATTAAGTAACCGTTCATCAAATATTTGTTGCTAACTAAATGTTCAGGCATTCAAGTGTGTTGCAACTGGTCACACTGAGGCAATCATTGTATGGTCAATGGAGACTATTCATTATCCAATAATCTCTCAAAAACAGTACAAATTTCTGACTTGATTTTGCCTTTAAGTACATGGAGGAGAAATTTTCATTATATAAACAATCATTTTGCACTACTTTCCTTGAGAAATATTACAGTGGTTCAAGCCCTCTTTTTCCCTGCTTCAATCCTGTTTCCTTCATTGCAGCACTTCAGAGGGAAGCCTCATTGTAAGCTTTGTGTTGATTTATTTGGTGTGTCTTCCATTCTTCAGTTATACATTGTAAAATTGCCCGTTTCCAGTGTTGGGTAAATATGGAATACTTTATGTATTCTCTGATTTACTGCCCTTTTAAAGCGTGCCCTAGGGGTTTATACATGCAGTTGTCGATAATGCAGCTATATTTAGTCTTTTCCACTGATGATTATTAAATCTCTCTACATAAAATTATTTCAATAAGCAATAGATTCTCTTCATGATAGAAATTGGAACTTTATCAGTTTCCTATTGCAAGTGAAGTTTCTTCTATTTCTAGATTAGCCTACTGGCATATATGCATACAGATTATCTAGTATTTCACTTTGTAATCATTGTTGTGAAAAATATTAAATTGTCAGTACCTAACAAATTATTTTCTAAATTATTTTTGAATAATTGAGGCTTCAATACAGTCTCTAAAAGATGCAATCTGTACAAATTACTTCGTCTTTGTCATACTTAACTTTTATCACATTGTGATTATAAAGTTATATTTCATTTTGTTTTACCTTACATTGAACTGATCAATAATCAGATTGCAATCCATACTTTTTAGGAAATTCTACGGTTGCACAGTGATATAAAAATAGTTTTATTTTTTCATTCCATCTTGGATTCCATGGGCTTCTTGAATAATGTTCTCTTTTCATGGCTGTGTTCTGGCTTCATCCTTGAACATTTTCTTTTTGTTGGTCTCTGTCTGCTACATCACAGGATGTAAAAAGAAATAGTATTGTTCAATTCTTAACATCTCTTAAATTCTACTTCATATTTTATTTGAAGGAAAGAGAATATGATTATCTCTCTGAAAAACTTTAGGCTCCAAGTTTCTTATTACAGTTCTATATTGATTCCTAATAAAAGTGTTTAGAAAAATATGACCTGTTTTTTTCAGGAGTTATCTTCTATCTTAGTGAGAAGCCTTATGAATTTCCGTTGGAGTTCAAGTACAGAGCTCATATGCTCAGTATTTTCATTGCTCCTTAGCACTGAATTAGAGACAAGAGCCACTGCATTTTTGTCTTTTTAAAACATCTTCACTTAAGTATATGTTCCATTTTGAACACATCTCACCTTCCCCTCCCATCAGTCCTCTAGTTTCCCAGAACAGATTTGTATTTACTTTCACTGTTTAGGTCTTACAATTATAATTTACAATTATGAAAATATTAATTTACATATAATAAATACCTATATTTTAATATTACTTTTATTTTAATGTTGCTTATTTTATTAGTGTGAAGGCTGTCACTGGAATTTGTATTGGGTTCCACTGAAACTGTAGAATATTTTGGTACAATAAATGTTTTTATAATAGTATTCCCTCCAGCACATGAGCATAAGAGGTCTTTCCATATTCTGCTGCCTTCTTTCTTTATTTTTTTATTGCTTTAAAGTATTTATTATTGAAGTCTTTTACCTTCTTGGTTAGGTTTAGTCCATGATATGTGTTTTTAATAATTTATTTTTAGAAAAGTTTTCCTGATTTACTTTTCAGTATATTTGTTATTGGTTATAGAGGATATCAATTTTTTAAATATTATGTTTGTATCTTGATACTTTGTTGAACTTTTTACCAAATCTAAATGGAGTGGAGTTTTAGGATATGGCTCACAGAGAAGCATACCATCTGTAAATAAGGATGTACTGGCCTATTCCTTACCTGTTTGTATCGTTTTTATTGTTTTCTCTTGTTTTATTCATAAAGCTCTATATTCAACGGGAGTAGCAAAGACAGACACCATTTTTTATTCCTGATTTTATGAGAAATGCTTGAAGTTCCCCCCATTCAATGTGATCTATAGTTGCTTAGCTTTGTGTTTATTATCCTTAGCTTTTATTTGGTTAAGAATTTTTCCTTCTCTTTTGAGTGTATTCAGAGTTTTTACCTTGAAGCAGTGTTGGATTTTATCAGAAGCTTTTTTTCATCTAGTTAGATGATGATGGGAGTTCTGTGCTTGGGTTCATTTACTCCAATTCCTGGGGATCTGACACCCTCTTCTCACCTCTGTGAGAACTTGAAAAGGGATAGGCAAAACACACACACACACACACACACACACACACACACACACACGTACACACCCCCCACACACACATGAATTAGGATTAGCAAGAAAAAAATGGTATGCACATATTTTACCCAAAAACTTAGGAATACATGGATCTCTATGAATTCTGGACAAGCCTAGTCTACACAGTGAAATCTAAGACAACAATCCAGCTAAGTGAAACAGTGTACAATATTTGGACATCACATTTTTTCATATGTTTTTTTTTTCTTTTCAGTTTATTCCCTGCTATATAGCAGACAATGCCAGTGTGGAGACTGCCTGCTTGAAAGCTCATGAACATACTTTTTAAAAGGAGAAAATAACATTTTTGAGACAATGTATTGCACAGTGAGTATTTTCGGCTAGCCTGGATCTCAAGAAGTAGATCAATCTGGCCTTAAACTCATGGATACCTGCCTGCCTCTGCCTCCCAATTGTTGTGATTGAAGGCATTTATTATGATGTAAGAAAATATCTGGAAGCATAGCAATTGTAAAAGAAGATGCAGAATTACTTCTGTTGATAAATTATATAAAATGAATCTGGAAAATCCAACACAATATATGATAAGACAATCAATAATAGGATACAAATTTTAAAAGAAGTCCAAGCATCTCTATTTGCAGATGATATGATAAGATAAAATAGAGACTCTAAATATTCTCTGAGAGAACAGATACAGCTGATAAACAACTCTAGCAAAGTGGCTGGAAACAAAGTTAACTCTAAGAAATCTCTAGCCATTTTTTTTAATACAAATGATAAACTGGTTGAGAAAGAAATTAGGAAAACAACACCCTTTATAATAGCCACAAATAACATAAAATATCTTCTGTTACTCAAACCAAGCAAGTGAAATATCTGTATGACAAGAACTTCAAATCACTGAAGAAAGAAATCAAAGAAGATATCAGAAGATGGAAAGATCTTCCATTCACATGGATGGGTAGGATAACATAGTGAAATTTACCATCTTACCAAAAGCAATCTACTGATTCAGTACAACCCCCATCAAAATTCCAACACAATTTTTTATAGACCTCGAAAGAGGAATTCTCAATTTCATATGCAAAAACAAAACAAAACAAAGAAAGAGAGAACAAAGGAAAGAAACAAAAACTCAGGATAGTTGAAGGAATCCTGAATAAGAAAAGAATTTCAGGAGAAATTACCAACCTTGACCTCAACTTGTACCTCAGAGCAATAGTGACAAAAACTTCATGGTATTAGTATGGAAAAAAACACTTGGATCAATAGAATTGAATCAAAGACCCAGAAATAAACCCACACATATATGGATATGTGAATTTTGATAAAGGACCCAAAACCATATTATGGGGAAAAAAGCATCTTCAACAAATCCTACTAGTCTAACTTGATGTCTACACATTGAAGAATGAAAATAGATCCATGTTTATCACCCTTCACAAAACTCAACTCCAAGTGAACGAAAGATATCCACATGAAACAGGATACATTAAATCTCATAGAAGAAAGTGTGACATACCCTTAAAGCATGGGTACAGAAGACAGTTTGCTGAATAGAACACCAATGACTCAGGCTTTAAGATCACCAATTGATAAATGGCACCCCTTAAAACTGCAAAGCTTCTGTAAGGCAAAGGACACTGTCAATAGAACAAAACAGTAGTCTACAGACTGGGAAAGAATCTTCACCAAACCTACATCTGACAGAGAGCTAAGTCCAAAATTTACAAAGAACTCAAGAAGTTAGATATCAACAACCCACATAACTCATTTTAAAAATGGGGCACAAGTCTAAACAAAGAAATTTGAGGAATCTCAAATGGTCAAGAAGCACTTAAAGAAAGGCCTAAATTTCTTAGTTATCAGGGAAATACAAATTAAAATGAACTCTAGGGTTTAATATTACACTCATCAGAATGGCTAAGATAAAAAACTCAGGAGATAGCACATGATGGTGAGGATGTGGAACAAGGGGAACACTTCTTCCTTGTTGGTGGGAGTGCAACGTTGAACAAGCACTTCACAAATAATTTCGTTGTTTCTCAGAAAACTGGGAATAGCTGTACTTCAAGACCCAACTATACCAGTCCTGAGTATATACTCAAAAGCTATCCCACCATCATACAAAGATACTGGCTTAACTATGTTCATAGCAGCTTTACTTGAAATAGCCAGAAACAGGAAACAATTTAGATATTACTCAACTGAAGCATGAATAAAGAAAATGTGGTACATCTACACAATGGAGTATTATTCAGCTATTATACACTGAGCCATCATGAATTTTGCAAGCAAATGGGTGAAACTTGAGGATATCATCCGGAGTTAATCCATTCTTAACAGGACATGTACAGTATGTATTCACTTATAAGTGGATATTAGCCATAAAATGAAAATATCATGCTATACTTGTTGTCATAAGAACCCATTTATAGTTAGCCTCAGAATCCAGAGATGATGTTATCCCTAGAGGACAATGACCCTCCTGCATCTGTTGCCATGGCAACTGCCACACTTTCCCAGGCACTCCTCACTTTTATCACATGCGAATGGTCTTGTGCATCATTACCTGGCATCTACTTCAAGGCCCAGATAAAAGTCAGAGACCTTGACCCCTTGCTCTCTATTTCCTCTTCCTTGCTTCTTCCCCCTTTCAGTAAAGAATGTCTTCCCCTTGGAATTGTGCTGGCCTGGTGTTCCAGCTAAAAATATTCCACAGACTCAAAGAAGCTAAAAAGGAAGGAAGGCACAAGAGAGGATGCTTTAATCTCATTTAGAAAGGTGAATAAAATAGTCATAAGAGGCAGATCAACAAAGGGTGTAGGAAGGCATTAGATGTGAATAATGGGGGAGTTCAAGAATAGGTATGGGGAATGACAGGAGAGAAGGTTAGATGGCCACAAAAATGAATGAAATTCTGTGACTGACAGGGATGAGCTGATGGGGGGCATCTCAAGGAGGAGACAGAGACATGGTATAAGAGTCGATAGTATAAGAGTCAATGGCCCAAGAATCAATGGTAGTGATGTTGGCTCTGACTAACATCACTCTGGATATGGAAACTGATAAGGCCACCTCCTGTAGCCAGACAGGAACTCCAGTGGAGCAATGGAGATAGAAACACCAACCCTCCCACAAAACTTTAAACCCCAAATTTATTCTGTCTACATTAAATGCAGGCATGGGGGATGAAGCAGAGACTGAGTGGATGGCCAAACAATAACTGGCTCAACTTGAGATCCATCCCATTGGCAAACCCCAGTCCCTGGTACTGTTAATGATAGATTTTTGTGCTTGAAGGCAAGAGTCTAGAAAGGCTACCCTCTGAGAGACATGGCTTCCTATATTGTGAGTCATCATTGTTTAAGAAAATGCTGTCTGTTTCTCCCTCCCTCCCTCCCTTCCTTCCTTTCTTCCTCCCTTCCTTCCTTCCCTCCTCTACTGCTACCCTTCCCCTCTTCTGTATATAGTGCTGGTATAACTGGCAGTATGCATGTAGAAAAAATGGAAATTAATCCAGTTTTATCTCTTGTACAAAGTTCAAGTCCAAGTGGATCAAGAACCTCCACATAAAACCAGATATACTGAATTTAATGGAATAAAAATGGGAAAGAGTCTCAAACACACTGCCACAGGGGAAAATTTCTGAACAGAACACCAATGGCTCAGACTCTAAGATCAACAATTGACAAACGGGACCACATGAAACTGAAAAACATCTGTAAGTTAAAGGACACTGTCAATAGGACATAATGGCAACCTACAGACTGGGCAAAGATCTTTACTGACTCTCCATCTGATAGAGGGCTAATATCCAAAATATACAATGAAAGCAAGATGTTAGATTTCAGAAAAGCAAATAACCCAATTAAAATTGGGATACAGAGCTAAACAGAGAATTCTCAACTGATGAATCTCAAATGCCTAAGTAGCAACTAAAGAAATGTTCAACATCATTTACTAGTCAAGGAAATTCAAGGCAAAACAAGTCTGAGATTCCAGTTTACACTAATCATAATGGATAATATCAAAAACTCAGCTGACAGTAGATGCTAGTGAGGATGTGGAGTAAGAGGAATACTTCTCCTTTGCTGGCAACTTTGAAAACTGGTAAAAACCAGTTTGTAAAGCAGTCTGGCAGTTTCTCAGAAAGTTGGAAATAATTCTACCTGAAGACACAGGTATATAACACCTGGGCATATACCCAAACTATGATTTAACTTATGACAAGAACACAAGCTCAACTGTGTTCATAGCAACTGATGTCAAGATGTGCTTGCAGACTGAGCCTGGCATGGCTGTCTTCTGAAAGACTCTAACAGCAGCTGCCTGAGTCAGAAGCAGATACTTACAGTCAACCATTGGACTGAGCCTGGACACTCCAATGGAAGAGTTAGTAGATGAACTAAAGGGGATGGATGGGATTACAACCTCATAGGAAGAACAACAGCATCAACTAACTGGACCCTAGGAGCTCTCAAGGACTAAGCCATCATCCAAAGTATATACATGGGCTGCTCTGTGGTCCCAGCTACATATGTAACAGAGGACTGCCATGTCAGTCCTCAGTGGGAGGGAATGTACTTAGTCCTGTGTAGGCTTGATGCCCCAGAGAAGTTGAATGCTAGAGGGATGAGGTAGGAGTGGGTGGGTAAGGAGTACCTTCTTAGAGGTGAAGGGGACCAGGAAGAATGTCTGGGGCTTATGGTAGGGGGAACTGGAAGGAGGACAACATTTGAAATGTAAATAAATAAAATAAATAATAAAAAAGAATCTTTATGTATGTACACATCAGAGATGTCTCTCCCTAAGGAAGGATTCATGAGACCAACCTTGCGCCATTTTCTATTTCCCTTTTATAGGGCAAAACAACATGGTGGGAAATCCTTTCAAAGCCTGGTTACAGAAGCAAGACCAGGCATTTAGGATTTTACAAAGCAGTTTAAGAGTATTCTGGAGTGTTTGTTATAGAACATTTCATGGTACAGTGTAGGGTGCAGCTCAAATTGCCAAACACCCCAGGCTATTGTCTAGATAATACATTGCTGTTCACAAACTTGACAGTGAGGTCCCAGTGTTGAAGACAACACTCACACAACTCATTGAACATGGAGAAGTTAATCAGGTGACTACATAAAGCAGGACGGTACTCTGAACATTCTCAAAAGGGAAACAAGACTGGTCACAAACCCATTTACTCTACAGTGGTGTCTTACCTGTAAGATATGTTAGGGCAATACTGTCACAAAACTTGTTGGAGTAACTAACTAATAGTGATTTGATTTAAGGCCTACTCCCCAAGAAGTAACCCATACCTTACACTGCTTGTGTGACCAAGATCCTGAGACTAGGTGGCCCAGGGGCCTAATGTGTTGGGCCCCATTTTGGCCTTGGTTTGGCCCTTGTGGACAGACCCGAGCCTAGCTCGATTTTCTCTGGCCTTGTACGATAGCCTAAGCCTGGGTCGAGTTTTGAGACCTGTCTCAGTCATTTCTGTATCAAGGTGACTCAGCAAGACCTGTTTGGCTCTGCCTCTGCCCTGCTGTTTCTGATGTGAAGCTTTTCCATTGGCCTTGTCAGTTACCCCTTACCCTCTATCACTCTTCCCCGCCTCTTATGTTATCTCTACAGATACCTAAGTGCCTATCTGCTTGCCTTCTCTATATAAGGAAGTGCCTAGTTTAATAAAGTGAATTCCTACTTCAACAATACTCACGGCCTGATGTGCTTCTTTTGTACCATCTACCCTTGCCATCTAGCTCAGCACCAGACAAACCCACATGGATCCAGTTATCTCCTCTTGCCTGGACCTACCAGCAAGGAGCTGACAGACTGGTGCCCTGCCCTCTGTGAGGATATTGTCCGTCCTCCTAAAGGAAGAACGTTGACAGGCTAATCTGGTGAATATACCTCCATAAATAATGGAGCAGTTTTCTCCAAGTCTGATCCCACCCTTGAACTTCTTTTTCCCTCTTTGGACCCCTCAAACTACTCTTTTCAGAGTCCCTCTGCACTGCCTGAGGCCCCCATAGCCACCTTACAATAGGGAGGGGCTCAGCACCCAGTAGGACACCAACCTTTATCCAGTGAATTTCAATCCCCAGAGGTAATAGGCCATTGGCTTGGTATCCTTGGGATCACCAAGAGATCAAAGAACTCAAGAAGGCAGTGGTTGAGAATGGCCCCAATTCCCCTGGTTCTGAAACTATCCTTGAGGGCCTAGCACAGCACATGTGTGTCACCCAACACTGGGAGACTGGAAGGATTTGGCTACGGCCATCGTCTATGGGCTGGCCTACCTTAAATGGATTGCCTACTTTCATAGAGAGTGTTGAGTCCAGGGGGAACAAAACCAAAATGCTTAGATCCCAGTCCCCATCACTACTGGCATGCTTGCTGGCACAGCTGATCAGTACCCTACAGGCCCCCAGCAGGCAGCCATCCACCCCCCTTACCAAGATCAGGTTAGAGCCATTGACCATACCGCCTCGAGGAAGCTTGATGAGGGACCTTCTGAGGCTCCCATACCAGGAATTAACCAAAAGACCATTGAGGATCTTGGCTCCTTCACAGAGTTCAAAAGTCGTTACAGAGAAAATTTCTTTCAAGGAAACTCTGAGACTGGTTCGTCTGCTCACTGATCTGTGATGGAATGAATGCTGATCATAAGCTTGCATGTGCTGGGTTATGCATCCACAGTATTGACAAATGGATTATTGCCTCCAGAGATGTCGGCTCCTCCTCCTTTCAGACTAGGGCTTTGGCCGCAGCTTTTAAGGAGGCCCATAAGAAAGATATGGCTTTTCTTGTTAGTGCCCTCCAGCAAATCCCAGTCAGCCAGGGCCAGACTTGTTTTTGGTGCGGTAAAGAGGGCCATTTGAAAAGAAAGTGCCCCAATTTGACAAAAGCCACCACCCACACTACCAGTGATCCTCTGCGCATCCCTTGCCCTAGGTGCAAGAAGGGTTTCCACTGGGCCAGGGACTGTAAGTCTAAGTTCGACCTAAATCGTCAGCCTTTAAATTCCCCCAGGGACCGACCCCAGCCCTGTTAAATAAGGGGAAGCCTCCAGTTAGTGCTTACTGGACTGTGCCTCTTGTCCCTGGGCTCCGCCCTAAGATGACCCTTGCTAAAGGCAGAAAAACTTTCTGGTTCCTCATTGACACTGGCACAAATTGAACAGTGATTGGAAAGGAGGAAGTTCCCCACCTTTGGCAACTCGTTTCTGGCTGCCCTTACTGCATGCAGGGGAACAATCCACTTCATGGGAGACCGCCTCCTGACTCTCCCGGAAGGACCGTGATGGCTATAATAATGAAGTGCGCCCTCTCATGCTTTCTGGCCTGATGGCTAACCTTCAGGGTCAAGATATACTTGGGGAGGCTGAAGCCTTTATTACCACTAATCATAAGCAGACTTTTGAGCAGGGAAAGATGGTAATTCTCTTCAGGACTCCCCAGAGGGGATTCCCATGGATCCCAGCTATCCCAAGCACCTATTATTTGACAATCATTGATATTAGAGATTGTTTATCTCTATTCCCCTACACCCTGAAGATTGTGAGAAGTTTGCCTTTTCTATTCCTTCTGTTAATTTTGGCAGGCCTGATCCTAGATTTGAGTGGATGGTCCTACCCCAAGGCATAGCCAATATCCCCTACCCCATGTGTCAATATTATATGCTTAATATCTTTTCATCCTTTTTAGGTGATTCCAGTATTTTATTTTACATTTATATGGACGGTATTATTTTAGGTGCCCCTAGCTTTTCGGACCTTCAGGAGCTTACCAATAAGTGTCTTTCCATCCTTAAATATAATAGTTTTTGGGTGGCTCCTAAAATGGTTCAGAGGGATGCCACCATTTAAGATCCTGGGCTTCATATTGTCCTTGGATGTTGTGTCCCTTGGTAAACCTCAACTTCAAGTTCAAGATTCTTATACCCTCCCACAGTTACAAAAGCTTTTAGGAGAAATCAATTGGATGAGGTCTTGGATCTCCATTGCCACAGAAGATCTAACAACATTGTGTGACCTCCTTAAAGGAAGTGATCTCTCAGCCCCTATAGTGCTGACATCTGATCATTGCCAGCTGTTGAACAAGATTCAACAAACCATTGATTTGGCAACCCTTAAACAATATGATCCTGATCTACCCCTTATTTTATATATTTTCCAACGCTGTGTACCTCGCTACTTGGCCAGGAAGGAGAACCCATCCACTGTATTCATCTTTCAGTGGGAAGAGCCCCTCAAGTGTATTCTATGGCTAATCAGCTGACCAATTGCATTGTTAAGGGGAGAGATCTTTCCATTAGGCTCTTTGGGGCTGAGCTTTCTATTCTTATTACACAATTTAAAATTACAGATTTCCTTTGATTACAGAGAAACAATAGCCAGGTTGCTCTGGCTTTTGAGGGCTTTCCCGGTGAAATTGATTGCCACTTTGGACCACATAAGTGGATGAGTTCCTTCTCCAGACTTGAGTGCAGACCCCCCAGACATTTTCTTTCTAGCCCCTATCCAAATCATCCCACCATCTTTACCAATGTTGAGTGCCTGGGATCCTCCATTGTGGTGTATCCCCTCCATTAGACAGGGCAACCTGCCTACCCCCATAAAATCAGATGTTCATGTTGTTGAGGGATCTGCACAGTTTATAGAACTTTTTGAGGTAGTAATGGCACTGGATTCTGTGCTTGAGCTTTTCAATCTGTTTTCTGATAGCCTTTATGTGGCAAATTTGCTGCCCAACTCGATTGAGGCTCATATTAAGCTAGATTCTAATCCTATCACCCCCTGATGATACAGGCCTGCACCTTACTTACACAGAGACTAAGTCCTATCTATATCCAACATTTTGGAGGCCACTAAAACCTTCCTGGGTTTTGATCCCAGGGGAATAGCTTGGCTGATCAACTAGCCTCTACATTACAGTGTCATACTATCTCTGAGGTCACACAGTTCCACTTATTGACCCACCTCACCTGCACCTGAAGGGGCCTTAGACATAAATTCCTGCATGTTCAGATTAAAGACCTTAAAAAGATAGTGAGTACCTGTAAATCTTGACATCCGTTTCTACAGGAGCCTCCACTCCAAAAAACAAGAAGTAATTCCCAGGGGGCTCTGCCCTAAAAATCTTTGGCAGCAAAATGTTACTCACTATTCCTCATTTGGAAGCTAATATATATATTTGTGACTGTTGATACCTTCTTCCACACATGCTGGCTGTCGGCCCATTCTGGAGAAAAATCTAAACATGCTATTAGCCATATGCTTCAATGTTTTGCCATTGGATTTCCAGATAAAATTAAAACAGATAATGGCCCGTGTTTTACAAGGAAACCTTTTTCAGAGTTTCTCAATATGTGGAAGAGCTCCCACACTATGGGTATCCCTTACAACCCAAACAGACAAGGAACTGTTGGAAGACAAAATCAAGCTTTAAAGTTCAGTTATAAAAACAAAAGTGGGAGTCTTTACCACCACATGAAGAGCTAAAAAAGGCATTATTCACATTAAATATTTTAAATTTTTCAAAATAAAATCCTCAGTTGTCCTCATTTCAAAGACATTGGACCTCCTCCATCTCCTATAGCTTGATACATGTTAGAGGAACGGACCCACTGATAGGAGCCTGGAGAGGACCAGACTCATTCCTGACAGCCAGGAGGGGATTTGGCTACATATTTCCACAAAGTGAAAAAAGACCAATCTGGATACTGGCCAGAGACATAAAGTATATTTCCAAAACAAGGGGAGGCTGACAATGACATTTCCAGGGAGTCCACCTGCCCTGAGAAACCCCACTATGCTTCTCCCTCAGGAGACCAAGATGATCAAGAAAATGACCCTCCTGCTGACATGGATTCTGCTCCCTATCTTGACTGAGGGAGGACTTGGTGATCCCTGAGGAGTACAAGAGATCCTCAAAAAACCATTGGGAGCCATCCCTGTGACTGTAAAGGGGGTGAAGAAAGTTCCAGGACAATACATTGTGGACTGGACTTCATGGCCTATAACCTTATTTCCTCCCCCTCCTTGGTCTCTTTCTTCTCCTTCTCCTTATCTTAACTCTTGGGTCATATGTGCTCAATAAGCTCACTCAATTTATCCATCAGAGGTTAGAGGTGGTCTGGCTTCACCAAGTTGAGGTCCTTTACCAAAGACTTGCCTCTTCTGAGCCAGGCTCTACATATCCCTCTACCTATGAGCACTCTTCCTCAGCTCTACACCTGACCAATGAAGGGTAAGATCTCAGATGTACTGAGACAACCTAAGACAGGTCTTGGAGCACCATCCCTTAAACAAGAGTGACACATGGTATCTAGAGACGGGTAAGATCCTTATGTGGGGGACAACCAAAAACAGGAGCCATGTAACCTGCTCATTACAAAAACAGAAGGGGGAGATGTTGGGCTTTATTTTGGCCCTGGTTTGGGCCTTGAGGAAAAACCTGAGACTGGCTCAAGTTTCTATGGCCTGTGGGAAAACCATGGCCTGGCTCGAGTTTTGAGACCTGTCTCAGTCATTTCCGTATCATGGTGACTCAGCAAGACCTGTTTGGCCCTGCCTCTTCTCCTCCATTTCTGATGTGAAGCTTTGCCATTGGCCCTGTCAGTTACCTCTTACTATCCGTCACTCTCTTCTACCTGTTATGTCATCTCTTCGTACACCTAAGTGCCCACCTCCTTGCCTTCTCTACATAAGTTAGTGACTAGTTTAAAAAAGTGAGTTCCTGCTTCGACAAGACACCCAGCCTGGCAAGTTTCTTTTGGGCCATCTGACACTCACCATCCTGCTCAGCCCCAGACATACCCAGCTGGACCAGGTTCTCTCCTCTTCCTTGGACTGACCAGCAAGGAGCCAATAGTAAGTGATAAAAAACAAATAATAGTGGTCTAAACAAACTAATCTTACAAATGAATGACTCCTATCAATATTCTGTTGTACTCATGCATCAGTGCCTTGTTCATCCATCATCAGAAATACTTCCTTCTGCAGCAGATGGTAATAAACACAGGGACCCACAGCCATACATTATACAGAATGAGAGCCCTTGGAGTACTCAGCTCTACATGAGATGTCTCCATAAAAATCTTTCCCCTCAGAGCTCAGGAAACACTTCAGAAAAGGATGCAGAAAGAATGTATGTGCCAGAGTTGATGAAAAACACCAAGAAAACCCAACCCTCTAAATGAACTGAGCAAAGCTCATATAAACTCACAGAGACTGGCACAACATGCACATGACTTTAATATGTTAAAACTACATCCTATGTATTAGTATTCTGGCTTTTAGTTTAGTATTTGTATAGGATTCATGAGTATGCAAACTTGGTCTCTGATTCTTCTGCCATCTCTTAGGCTTTTTTCTTCTGTTGGTTTGTCTTGTCAAACGTCCATGTATTTATTTTATCTTATATTTTATTGTAAAAATAAAAGCAAAAAAGTCATGTATGTAAGAGTAGAGATTAAAACCAAAATATAAAAGCCAAGATTAACAAAAGAGATAAAGAAACATACTGCAAGTCAGTATATTTTTCATAGTGGGATGGTTTTAGATTCCCTACCACATTGTGATGTGTTATGGAATAAAAAGTTCTGATGGGAAGGTGTAGTTTGTGGCTCCTGTTTTAATCTGGAAAGTACTCGTGATGTTTGTGCAGTGTCTTAGAGAACGTAATAAAATAGATTATGGTGAATTGTTCCTCAATCACCCGCATGTGTCAGTCCTTTCTCCAGTTTGCCCAGCCCTCTCATGGAATATTTCTTTTGAAAATTTCTATCCATTCTTGTTTTGAGTATGCTGGAATTCATGACTCTTCCCCATGTCTGGGTTTCTAAGTCTGAAGAACAGGTGTTACCACACCCGTGTCTATGCTCATGTTCATGGGCTGTGACCATGCCCATGTTTAAGGTTTGCTTATTATACCTTATTCTGGAAAGTTTCTTTTATACAGACTTGCCTGCCTCTGCAGGAATCTACTTCAATAGTTTCCACAAGTTCTTAGGCATCAGTCCTATTTATTATGTGTTGGTATTGTTGGAGCACCCAATCTTAAATGGGTTATCTTTCTCAATCCTGTTCACTTTTAGCTCAGGGATTTATTCAGGGCAGAAGCTGAATGATTGTGATAGCCAAGGTGAGAGATGATTTTGAGTAAAGACAGTGTTTTCCAGATACAAACGACTGGTGCCCACACATATGAACCCACAGAGACTGAGATGAGTGGAATGGCCAACCAATGACTGCCCCAAATTGAGACCCATCCCATGGGCAAGAGCCAATCTCTGACAGTATTAGTGGTAGTTTTTTGTGAATGCAGTCAGGAACCTAACATAACTGTCCTCTGAGAGGTTCCACCTAGCAACTGATTGAAAGATATTCAGAAAACTATAACAAAACATAAGATGGATCTTGGGAAATCTTATGGAAGAGTTGGGAGAAAGATTGAGTGACCCAAATAGGATAGATTCCCCATAGGAAGAACAACAGAGTCAACTAACCTGGATCATTGGAGCTCCCAGAGACTGAATCACCAACAAGATGGAGCATTGACTGGACCTAGGCTCCTTGCACTTATGTAGCAGATGAACAGCTTGGCCTTCAACAACTGGAGCAGGGGCTGTCCCTGAGCCTGTTGCCTGCCTGTGCATCCTGTGCCCCTAATGTATAGCTTATTCTGGCCTTAGTGGGAAAGTATCTGCATAGTCCCACAGCAACATCAGGGACTTTTGGGGATATTGACACAAAAAGTGTGGCTTCCCCTTCTTAAAAGAGGAGGAGAAGGTGGAATGGGGAAAGGTCTAGCATGAAAGGGAACTGGGAGGAGAGGAGGGGCTGATATTGGGATGTAAGTGAGTAAATAAATAAATGTAATAAAAACATTTTAATTATTCATGTACTATATACTTAATATACTATACTTATATATAACTATATATTTATGCACTATTTACCATTAATATTAGAATTAATATCTGCCATTTATTTAAAAATGCTTAGACTTGATTAGCCAACTCACAGAGTTGGTATGTTCTGTGCACTTGTTAACGTTTTGTGTGTGAACCCATGGAAAGAAATGATTGAGATCCATCAGTGGGTGGCACACTGCCTTCAGGTCATTATCCAACACTCAAACTAGGTCTGCACCTATGCATGTGCACAGTAGACCTGCATTAAACAAGACCTCAAATAAGACAAGAGCTTATGTTTCACTTTAGTTTATCCTGAGAAAACTTTCCATCCCTCAGTGACAATGCTGCCTATGTTAATGTTTGTTAATGAATAAAAAATATTCAGTATTTATCACATCTCACAATTTCAACTAGGCATCATGAAAAAGTGGCTACACACACACACACACACACACACACACACACACACACCATTTCCCCTGCTTCTCACTTTGTATAACTTGTATCCTTCCATCCCCCTCTCTGGACGCCTTCTTGAGCACCATATGGTTCCACAGGGTTCTGTTTTACTACTCTGGAACTGGTAGTGACTCCAGTTATAAACTCACAACTTCAGATTCAGAGTTAAGATGCACAAGGAAGAGAGAAAAATTGTTGCTTTGGCCTCTCTGGGTCTTGTTTTTCTTACTCAATATAATGTTTTCTAGTTCCATCCATTTTCTGCATTTGTTTGCTTTCTATTCTCACTTAGCTATGCCAATTCCTTTCTGAAGTCCAGTAATTTATGTAGAGTTCATTTGGTGGATATAAATTCTTTCCCCTCCTTATACTATGGAAAGATTTTCTTTCTCTAACTATAGCAGATAGCTTATTGGGTATAGTAATCTAGGCTGGCATGCATGGTTTCTTTATTCAAAAATGTAATATATTCTTCTCTCATATAATACCTCCTGACCACAGCATTACCTTCTTCCACTCCTCCCAGTAACCCACACACCTCCCTCATCTCCCAGATACACTCCCTGATGTGTGTCTCCTAAGAGCAGGCCTCCCAGGACATCAACTCAATAAAACACAAGAAGATACAATAGGACATAAATTCACACAGCAAGGCTAGACAAGGCAACCCAGTAGGAGAGGAGGGTCTCCATTGCAGGCAATAGAGTCAAAGACACCCCAAATCCCATTTTAGGAGTCCCACAAAAACAACAAAGCAATCACCATATCATATATGTTGAGGACCTAGCACAGACCCATGGATGTTCTGTGACTGCTGCCTCATTCTCTGTGAGCTCCATTGAGCCCTGCTTAGTTGATTCTGCAGGCATGTTATCCTGGTGTCCTCAATCTCTAAGGGGAGCAACTCACGTGTCCTCTCTCTCCTCCTAATTTTTGGCTGTGGGTTTTTGCATCTGTTCCTATCAGCTCCTGGAGGCAGCCTCTCTGATGAAGACTGGGCTAGGCACTGACCTATTTGTATAGCAGCAGAACATCAGAGAACTTGAAGTATTTTGCTTCAAGCTCCCCTGTCTTTTAAGTTTTTCATTGAGAAATTGGCTTTTCCTTTACTTGTTTTTTGTGGATGTTTGTTTGTTTGTTGTTGTTGTTATCAATATCGTCTCTTTGCTCTACACATTGATGTTTAGCTGTAATATGCCTTGTGGAGGCTCTTCTATGGTCCTGTCCAATCAGTGCTCTTCCTGCACCTTTATAGTTTGGTATCTCTCTATTTGGGAAAGTTTTCTTCTATTATTTTGTTAATTATCTTGTCTATGCTAGTGCTAGTGAACAGGAATTGATCTTTCTCTATAAATATAATTCAAAGATTTAGTCTTTTGTTGGTGTCTCAAGTTTCATATTATTTTGTGTATTTAAGTTTTCCCTGTTCTTGGCTTGAGTGATACAGTTCTTCTAGCTTACCTTCAAATCCTGATATTCTATCTTCATCTTTATGAATTTAACTTGTAAGTCTTTAACCCCAGTTTACTAAATGAATTGTTGGGTTTTCCAATTCTACCTTCATTTAATCTTAAATACTCTTTAATAAATCTATCTCTTTTCAGAGTTCAGTTTTCAAATATGTATTTGAGTTTATCATTTGGTTCAGCTGCATATTGTGTTTCCATGAACATAACTCAGGTATTTTATTCCTATTGCCTTGAAGATTATCAAGACTTTTGTTCATTTCTTCTTTAAATTCCCTGTATTTGATGAGATTTGTTTGTTCTTTAAATTCTGCTTCCTAAGTTTCAGAGATTTTTTTTGAGAGTATTTGTATAGACTAGTGGATTTGTAAGGGCACATTCTGCCTTGGTCATTTACATTGTTTGAGTGTGTGTGTGTTTGTGGGGTGTTTTGTGATACCACCTAAGCATGTATTTCTGTCCCTAGGTTTTTGTCTGCTCTTGTATTCTAGACTGTCTTAGGCTGGACTGGTGTAGGGGTTTTATAATCAGAGCTAGGTTTGGAGTGTGTAGGTGGTGTAGGCAGGCTTGGTTCTGGTTTGTGTGCAAGGTGTGCCTCCTGGTGCTTCAGCTGGGAGTAAAGGGATGCTGTGGTGTGTTTGGGGGATTGACTATGCTAAGTCCATGGGTTACCTTTGCCTCTATAGCTAGGCTTATTTCTATTTTTAAATATGAATACATGCATGTGTTTGTGTGTGAGTATGTGCACTCAAGTGTAGTTTCCCCAGAAGGCCAGAGTTGTTGAATTCCAAAAAGCTGGAGTATAGGCAGTTGTGAGCTTCTCTGTGTGAGTGCTCCGATTAACTTAAGGTCCTCTACAAGTGCTGTATTCATTCATAATTTGAAGCCATGTTTCCATCCCTATTACTTTCTTACATGTTTCTAAATATTGTACTATATGTAACTCTATATATCATAAATACTTCATATGGTTATATACTTAAGTATATTGTAAGCTGACGGTCACAGGGAAAAACAAATCTATGTTGAAAGACACAAGGTTGGATGAATTATTTGAACTTCTTGATTGTGGTGGATTGACATCCTGCATATCTAGCACTAAATATTCCTGGGATATCTTTAGTCTCAATAGACATGAATGGATCATGTCTGAGTTTGATTGCATATATATCATTTAAACAATCAGTTAAACTCTTATTAACAGACCACTGGCATCTAACGTCCACAAAAGCTAAGAATGTCACCAAATAACTTTTGAAATCTGTCTCTGAATTTTACATCTTTTGCTCTAACAGCTCTACATTGTCTCCCTACCAATATATTTGAAAATTACTTTAATCTCTGTTCTGTTGTTAGTGTTATATAACTGTAAAAATTCATATCTTCCCTTCCATGTAAAAATACATTATTTGAAGGTAACATGAATTCATGGTCCTAGGGTACAGTCACTCATATCCGGATCATATAAATTGTTTTTTATTCCTTTTGAGATGAAAGATAGTTAACCTTGAGAGTTTCTATTCTGGTTTCAAGATATATTATATAGCCAAAGTCACAAACAGTCATGGCATTGGCATAAAACTAGATATGGGAATCAATGGAATATAATTGAAGAACCAAATATTGAAAGAAATTATAGCTATCTGATATTTGGCAGGTATATAAACAATACTTACTGGAGAAAATGCAGCTGTTTAACAACTGGTCCTAACAAAGCTTGATATCCATGTATAGAAGAATTAAGCTAGATACATATCTCTCAATCTGCAAAAATTAATTCCAAATGGATCAGACACCTCAACTTATGTCCTGACATTGCAAACTGCTATAGGAGAAACTAAGTAGAATTTCAAGATGTAGGCTGCTGTTCAAGGTGTGTGTTCACACACCTGGACCTAGGCAAACTCCTTTAGAGTTTTTGCTTTTCCATCATTGATATCTAATGCTTAAAGTTTTAGGAGAGGGAAACTGTAGGTGTAAAGGCCATGGATGAATCCTTGAGGATAGGTTTCTGTCCCCTGAAGCTGAGAGTGCCATAAGATAACACTTGAATCCTGTCCCTGGGTTTTCCCTGCTTTGCTGTAGCAGGTCTACATCATTTTCCTACCAATGTATTTGAAAAATGCCTTGATATGTTTCATGGTTTGGTGTTTTTCTCATTGTTATACTAATTTTCATTGAATTACTTTCATGTAGGGATTGATACATTATCTGAGGACAATCTGAATTCATATATATACATATATATGTTTGTGTGTATGTGTGCGCGTGTGTGTGTGTGTATGTGTGTGTGTGTAAAAGGGGAAAGATATAAGAGAAAATCATACACAACTACATTTATTTTCCTGAGATACAAGGTTATTTTGAAATAAAGAAATGGAAATCATTGTTTTGCTAACTCTGAAAAAGAGGTAGATTATCCTGGGGGAAAGGAGGTACCACATGGGTATTTTTAAATTATTATTATCCTTTTATTTTTACTTATTCACTTTATATCCTGCTTACTGCCCTTGTCGCAGTTACCACCTCCCACAATACTTCCCCTATCCCTTCTCCCTTTATTTTATGAAAGAGTAGGCCCTCATGGTACTTCAAGTCTCTGAGAGGCTAGGCATATCATCTCTTACTGAGGCCAGAAGAGGTAGTCTAGATAGAAGAACATATTCAAGAGTCAGGCAACAGCTTTTAGGATATCTCTCACTCCAGTTGTTTGGGACCTACATGAAGACCAAGCTGCACATCTGTTAAATATGTTCGGGGAGCTGTAGGTACAGCCCCTGTATGTTCTTTGATTGTGGTTCAGACTCTGAGAGCCCCAAGGGTCCAGGTCAATGATTCTGTTGGTCTTCCTGTGGAGGTCCTATCCCTGTAGGGGCCCCAATCTTTCATTCTATTCTTACATAAGAGTCCCAAAGCTCTATCCACTGTTTGTTTGTGGGTATCTGCCTCCATCTGAGTCAGTTGGTGAGTGGGGCCTCTGAGAACACCAATGCTAGACTCCTGTCAGCAAACATAAGAATATTATTAATATTGTCAGGGATTGGTGATTGTCCATTGGATGGATATCAAGTTGTGCTAGTTAATCATTGGCCATTCCCTCAGTCTCTGCTCCATCAAGAATCCCTGCATTTCTTGTAGTTTGGATACATTTTTAGGTTGATTTTTGTGGATGGGTTTGTGTCCCTATCACTCCACCAGGGTTCCTGCCTGGCCACATGAGTCAGCTTCCCCATGCTCCATAGACTTAATGCTATGACAGCTAAAGACACTGTCCACTTATTCTGATGTTTCCTCTATCTCAGGTCATTTTCCCTTCCTTGAGATTCACTCTTTGCCCCCTCCATCTCTTTCAGAATTCTACTCATTTTCATGGCCATCGTGACATCCACTTTGCCCCTCCTCATATCTGCGTTCAAACCTCCCACCTCCCCTTCATGTCCTCTGTCCCACCCAGGTCCCTTCTGCCCTCTGTTTTCCTCTACTTTTCCATTCCTGGTTCCAAGTGAGCCACATGCATCCATGCTTTTGCCCTCCTTCCCATCCAGACTCCTTGGATCATTATTTTATGTCTAATATCCACTTACACATACCATGCATGTCGTTTTGGGACTGGGATACCCCACTCTATATGATATTCTTAATATACACCCATCTGCCTGAAGAATTCATGATGTTTTTGTTTTCCTTTTTCTCTTTTTTTAAATTGGATATTTTATTTATTTACATTTCAAATGTTATCCCCTTTCTCTGCTTTCCCTCTGCAAACCCCTTATCCTATGCCCCTTACCCTCCTTCTATGAGGATATTCCTGCCCACCTACTCACTCCCACCTCACCACCCTAGCATTTCTCTACACTGGGGCACCAGGCTTTCACAGGACCCAGTACCTCCCCTTACATTGATGCCGGATAAGGCCTCCTCAGCTCCTTCAGTCCTTCCCCTAACTGCTCCATTGGGGTCCCTGTGCTCAGTCTGATAGTTGTCTGTGAACATCTGTATCTGTATTGGTAAGGATCTGGCAGAGCCTCTCATGAGACAGCTATATTAGGCTCCTGTCAGCAAACAGTTCTTGGCATCAGCAATAGTGTCTGGGTTTGGTGTCTTATGTGGAATGGATCCCCAGGTAGGGCAGTTTCTTGATGGCCTTTCTTTCAGACTCTGCTCCACTCTTTATCCCTGTATTTCCTTTATACAGGAACAAATCTGGGTTAAAATTTTGGAGATGAGTGGGTGGTCCCATTCTTCAATGGGGAGCCAAACCTAAACTCTGGATATGGTCTCGATAGGTTCTACCTCCCCTTTGTGTGATATTTCAGTTAATGTCATCCCCATGGGTTCCTGCGAGGTTCTTGCTTTCCTGGCATCTAGGACTTTCTGGTGGCTAACCCCAGTTCTCTATCCCCCATTGTGACATACCTCTATTCAACTTTCTGATCTATTGTACATCTTCTCCATCTCCTCCCATACCTGATTTTTCCCTTCTCTTTCTCCTCCTCCTTTTCTTTTCCTCCCAAGTCCCTCTGACCATCTACTTCCCTTGATTATGTTGTTCCTACTTCTAAGTAACATTGAAGCATCCACTCTTTGGTCTTCCTTCCACTCAAGCTTCATGTGGTCCATGTTTTGTTTCATGGGTATTCCATGCTCTTTGGTTATTATCCACTTATCAGTGAGTAGATACCATGTATGTTCTTTTGTAACTTGGTTATCTCACTCAAGATGATACATTATTGTTTTTAATAGCTGAGTAGTATTCCATTGTGTAAATGTACTACATTTCCTGTATCCACTCCTATGTTGAGGGACATCTGGGTTGTTTCCAGCTTCTGGCTATTATAAGTATGGCTGTTAGGAACACAGTGGAACATGTGTCCTTATTACATGTTGGAGCATTTTCTGGGTATAGTCCCAGGAGTGGTATAGCTGGATCCTCAGGTAGTATTATGTCCAATTTTCTGAGGAACTGCCAGACTGATTTCCAGAGGGGTTGTACCAGCTTAAAATCCCACCAGCAATGGAAGAGTGTTCGTTTTTCTCCACATCTCTCCAGAATCTGCTATCACTTGGGTCTTTGATCTTAGCCATTCTGATTGGTGTGAGGTAAAAGATATTAAGGAATAGTGATTATTGCTTCCTGTTATTTTTGTTGTTAGAAGTGGAATTATCTTTGTGTGGCTATCTTCTTTTGGGTTTGTTGAAAGAAGATTCCTTTCTTGGTTTTCTAGGGTGTAGTTTCCCTCCTTGTGTTGTAGTTTTCCATCTTTTATTCTTTGTAAGCGTGCATTTGAGGAAAGATTTTGTGTAAGTTTGTTTTATGATAGAGTATATTGATATCTCAATCTATGGTAATTGACATTTTTGCAAGGTATAGTAGCCTGGATGGGCATTTGTATTCTCTTAGGGTCTGCGTGATATCTGCCCAGGATCTTCTAGCTTTCATAGTCTCAGTTGAAAAGTTTGGTGTAATTCTGATAGGCCTGCCTTTATATATTACTTGACCTTTTTCCCTTACTGCCTTTAATATTCTTTCCTTGTTTTGTGCAGTTGTTGTTTTGACCATTATGTGTTAGGACAAATTTCTTTCCTGGTTCAATCTATTTGGAGTTCTGTAGGCATCTTGTATGTTAATGGGCAATTCTTTCTTTAGGTTAGGGAAGTTTACTTGTATAATTTTGTTGAAGATATTTACTGGCCTTTTTAGTTGGGAATCTTTGCTCTCTTCTATACCTATTACCTTAGGTTTGGTATTCTCATTGTCCGCTGGATTTCCTGGGTGTTTTGGGTTAGGAGTTTTTTGCATTTTGCATTTTCTTTGACTGTTGTGTCAATGTTTTTTTGGTATCTTCTGCACCTGAGATTCTCTCTTCTATCTATTTTATTCTTTTTGTGATGCTTGCATCTATGACTCCTAATCTATTTCCTGGTTTTTCTATCTCCAGGGATGTCTCCCTTTGTGATTTCTTTATTGTTTCAATTTCCATTTTTAGATCCTGGATGGTTTTGTACAATTCCTTAACGTGTTTGGTTGTATTTTCCTGTAATTCTTTAAGGGATTTTTTTTTGTTTCTTCTTTAAGGGCTTCTACCTGTTTACCTGTGTTTTCCTGTATTTCTTTAATGGAGTTATTTATGACATTCTTAAAGTCCTCTATCATCATCATGAAATGTGATTTTAAATCAGAGTCTTGCTTTTTCAGTGGGTTGCAATATCCATGGCTCACTAAGGTGGAAGAACTGTGTTCTGATTATGCCAAGTTTCCTTGGTTTCTGTTGCTTTTGTTCTTGCCCTTTCCTTTTGCCATCTGGTTAACTCTGGTGTTAGCTAGTCTTGCTATCTCTGACTGTGGCTTGTCCTTCCTGTTGGTCTGTTTGTCAGCACTCCTGGGAGACCAGGTCTCTCTGGGAGGAATTTGGGAATGGAGAACTGTGGGCACATGATTATCTCCAGGGCACAGAAGGAAACTGGAAGGATTCTGTCCCCAGCTGTTTCTTGGTTCCTGTGTCCTAAGGGCTCTAGGCTTTGTGTATAGGTAGCTATAGCAGTTCCAGGAGGAGATGGAAACTGGAAGGGTCTTTGTTTTTTTATAGCTGAATAGTATTTTGTCATGTAGATGTCCCACATTTTCTTTATCTATTTATTCTTCAGTTGAGGAACATTTACGTTGTTTCCAGTTTCTGCCTATTATGAATATAGTTAAACAGGTATCTTAATGGGATTGTGGAGCATCTTTTTGGTATGTCCCCAAGAGTGGCATAGCTGAATTTTGAGGTAGAACTATTCCCAGTTTTCTGAGAAACTGCCAAATTGATTTCCAAAGTGGTTGCATAAGTTGGCACTCCTGCCAGCAGTGGAGAAGTGTTCTCTTGATCTACATCTTCATCAGCATGTGTTATCATTTGAGTTTTCAATCTTAGCCATTCTGACCAGTGTAAGATAGAATTTCACAGTTGTTTTGATTTGCATTTCCCTGATGACTAAGGACTTTGAAGGTTTTTAAAAGTTTTTCTTGGCCATTTAAGATTGTTCTGTTGAGGATTATGTTGGGTTACTTGGGTTGTTTAACTTCTTGAGTTCTTTGTAAATTTTGCACACTGGCTCTCTGTCAGATGTAGGGGTGGTGAAGAGACTTTCCTAATCTGTAGGCTACGATTTTGCCCTACTGACAGTGTTCTTTGCCTTATAGAAAAATTTCAGTTTCATTAGTTTCCATTTATGAGTGTGTGATCTTAAAGCCTGAGCCATTGGTGTTTTGTTCAAAAAATTGTCTCCTGTATCAGTTCATTCAATGGTACTTCCCAATTTCTCTCCTATGAGATTTAGTGTAACCAGTTTTATGTTGAGGTCCTTTGTCCACTTGTATGTGGGTTTTGTGCAGGGTGATAACTATGAATCTACTTTCATTCTTCTACATCTAGACATAGAGTTAGATGAGCACCATTTATTGACGATGCTTTCTGTTGTCCATTGTATGGCTTGGACTTCTTCATCAAAAATCATATGTGATAGGTATGTGTGATTATTTTTGGGTCTTCAATTTGATTTCATTGATTAATGTGTCAGTTTTTGTACAAATACTAAGATTTTCTTTTTAAAATCAGTATTACTCTGTAGTACAACTTGTAGTCAGAGATTGTAATTTCTCTTGAAGTTATTTTATTGTTCAATATTGTTTTGGCTTTCTTTAGTTTATTATTTTTCAATATGAAGTTCAGAATTGCTCTTACAAAGTCTATGAAAATTGGGTTGGATGTTTGATGGGGAGTGCATTGAATTTGTAGATAGTTTTTGGTAAGATGGCTCTTTTCATGCTTAACCCTACCTATGCATGATCATGGGAGATCTTTCCATCTTTTGATATCTCCATCAATTTCTTTTTTCAGGGACTTCAAGTTCTTATCATACAGAGTATTCACTTTCATGTTTAGAGTTACATCAAGATATTTTATATTTTTCATAGCTATTGTAAACGGTGTTGTTCCCTAATTTCTTTCTCACCCAGAGTATCATTTGTATAAACAACAGCTACTCATTTCTTTGAGTTATTTTGTATCCAGCCACATGGCTGAAGCTGTTTATAAGCCAGAGCTGATCTCAGGTAGAATTTTGGAGGTCACTCATATATACTTTCCTATCATCATCAAATAGTGATCCTTTGATTTATTCTTTTATAATTTGTATCCACTTGATCCTTTTTAGTTGTCATATTGCTCTGGCTAGAACTTCAAGTACTATATTGTGTAGATAGGGAGACAATGGGAGGCTTTGTCTTTTCCCTGATTTTAGAGGAATTGCTTTAAGTTTCTTTCCATTTTGTTGATGTTGGCTATTTGCTTGATATTGCTTTTATTATGGTTCAGCATGTGCCTTATATCACTGATGTCTCTGATACTTTTAATGTGAAGGGGTGTGAATTTTGTCAAAGGCTCTTTCAGCATCTAATGAGATGATCATGTAATTTTTTTCTTTCACTTGGTGGATTATTCATGAATTTTTATATATTGGACAATCCCTTCATCTCTGGAATGAAACCTACTTTATCATAATGGATTATTATTTTTTCTTTACATGTTCTTGAATTTTGTTTTCTATTATTTTATTGTGTATCATTCCATTAATGTTCATAAGTAAAATTGGTTTGACTTTCTCTTTCTTTGTTGAGTCTTTGTGTGGGTTAAACTATTAGAGTGACTGTGGCTTCATAGAATGAGTTTGTCAATGTTCCTTCTGTTTTTATTTGATGGAAGAGTTTGAGGACTACTGAAATTAACTCTTCTTTAAATGTCTGGTAGAATTCTGTGTTAAAACCATCTCATCGCATGCTTTTTTTGGGGGGGGCGTTATGGCAGAGATTTTTAATTACTGCTTCTACTACTTTTGTGGTAATAGGTATGTTTAGCTAATTTGCCTGATCTAGATTTAACTTTGGTAAACAGAGTTTTTCTAGAAAATTATCAATTTCATTAAGACGTTCCAATTTTTGGAGTACAAGCTTTTGAAGTAAGACCCAATGATTCTTTGAATATCTTCAGTGTCTATTGTATATCTCCCATTTCTTTTCTTATTTTGTTTGTTCGGATGCTGGCTCTCTGTCTCTTGGTTAGTTTGATTAAGGGTTTAACTATCTTGTTGATTTTCTCAAAGAATAAGGTCTTGGTATTGATTCTTTGGATTGTTTTCTTTGTTTCTAACTAATTGCTTTCAGCTCTGATTGTGATTATTTCCAGCTTCTGCTCCTCTTTTGTCTGTTTTGTCTTTTTTTTTTTTTCCTAGAGTTTTCAGATATACTTTTAAACTGCTGGTATGAGAATTTTCTAATTTCTTTTTGTGGCCACTTTATAGGTGCTGTGAACTTTCTACATAGCACTGCTTTCTTTTTGTCCCATTAATTTAGGTATCTTGTGCCTTCATTTTATTTTTTTAATTTTAGATTTGATTTCTTTTCCTTTTTAAATTAATCATTCTATTTATTTATATCTCAAATAATATCCTACTTACTGGTTACTCCTACAAAAACCCCCAACTCACCTCCCCCTTGTCCCCCCTCTTCTGTGCCTCTATGAGGGTGTTCCCCCACCTACCCACCCTTTCCCACCTCCCTGCTTCAGCATCCACCTATGATGGAGCATCAAACCTCCAGAGGACCAAGGGTCTCCCATTCTATTGATGTCAGACAAGGCCATCGTCTACTATATGTGTTTGGAGCCATGGATTCCTCCCTGTACCCTCCTTGGTTGGTAGTCTAGTCCCTAGGAGCATAAGGTGAGTCTTGTCTACAGACATTGTTCTTCCTATGGTGTTGCAATTCCCCTATGCTCCTCCAGTCCTTCTGCCAGCATCCCCACCGTGGTCCCTGAGCTCAGTCTGAAGGTTGGCTCCAAGCATCCACATCTGCATTGTTGAATTGCTGGCAGAACCTCCCAAAAAATAGCCACACCTTGTTCCTGTCAGAAAGTGTCTTTTGGTATTGGGGTTTGGGGTCTGCAGACACAATAGATCTTGGGGTAGTTCCAGGATGGCACTCCATTCAGTCTGTACTCTGTTTTTTTTGTTTTTTTGTTTGTTTGTTTGTTTGTTTTTTGTCTCTTTCTTTCCTTTGGACAGGAACATTTCTGGGTTAAAAATTTTGAGATCGGTGTTGGCCCCATCCGTCGACCAGGGGCAGTGCCTATCTACTGGAGGTGGTTTCTACAGGTTTTATCTCCCCTTCACTGTGCATTCTGGCTAAAGTGATCCCCTTTGGGTCCTGGGAGCCTCTCAATTCCCTGGTGTCTGTGACCCTCCCATATTGTGCCTTCATTTTCATTGAATTCTAGAATGTCTTTAATTTCTTTATTTTTCGCCTGAAAAAGAGATATTGAGTAGAGAATTGTTTATTTTTTCTGAGTGTGTAGAATTTTTGATGTTGCTGTTGTTGTTGAAGTCCAGCTTTAACCCATGCTATCATGATATCTGATAAGGTACAAGGCATTATTTCTATTTTCTTCTATATGTTGAGGTTTTCTTTGTGACTAACTATAAGGTCAGTTTTGGGGAAGAATACATGAGGTGCTAAGAAGAAGGTATATTCTTTGGTGTTTGGGTGAAATTTTCTATAGATGTCTGTTAGGTCCATTTGATTTATAATGTCTGTTAGTAATGATGTTAATTGTTGTCTAGATGGCCTGCCAATTGGTGAGAGTGGAGTTTTGAGGTCTCCTGCTATAAATGTGTAGCTGAATGTGCATTTTAAGCTTCATTCATGTTTCTTTAAAAATGTGGGTGCCCTTGTGTTTGGGACTTTGATGTTCAATCAAAGGAATTTGGGAATTGATATACAATCTTGGTAGATTTTTCCTCCAATGAGTATGAAGTGTCCTTCCCTCTCTCTTTTGACTAATATTGGTTTAAAGTTAGATATTAGAATGGCTACTCCAGCTTGCTTCTTGGGTCCATGTGCTTGGAAAACTTTGTTGCAGCTCTTTATTCTGAGGTAATGTCTATATTTATTGGTGAAGTGTGTTTCTTGTATTCAGCAGAATGATGGATCCTTGTTTTCATATCCATGTTATTAGCTTGTGTCTTTACTGGGAAATTAAGTCCATTGTTGTGGTGAGATATTAATGACCAGTGATTGTCATTGCCTGCTATTTTGTTGGTGGTGGTGATGGTGGTGGTGATGCTGGTCATGGTGTTTGAGTGTGTGTGTGTGTGTGTGTGTGTAACAAAGTTGATGGTTGACCATCCACTCTGTGATGTCCCTAAGGAAGAATTCTCCCCTCATATCATCTGGGACCACCAGACCAACCCAGACCCAAGTGAAGAGCAGCAGCAGTTGAATAATTCCCTGATACAGAGCTGTGGTGTGCATAGGAAACTGGTAAGGAGACTGGAGCTGGACTCTGATCCCAAGACTTTGGTCAAAAGGAGCATAGCTGATCTAAACAGAAAGTTAGCACTAAAGGTATTACAATTATGTTTATTCTCAAATGATTTGGTTTATATGTTCTCTTAATTCACTGTAGGACAAATTAAACAGTTAAATAAATTTGCTAAGAAATACTAATTTGTTGCCTATGACCTCACTTTTTAGTCCTTACATGAAGTGTATTTTTTTCTTTTAACTTTTATAAAATGTATCAAACAGGGACACAGAGTGTCCATCTCCCTCTCTCAGTTCAGGCCATGCTAGTCAAATAAGAGCATTTGCAAATGTGTCACTTCTCATACCAAAATTTTCCTCCTCCTCATATGAAAGTGAAGAAATATTAACACTAAAGGCTATTACTTGAAGTCACAAATACATAACTAATTAACCAATAAATAAGAATCTAAGAAGCATTTTAAAACCCATTAGTGAAATCTATGTTTCCCTAGAAGTTCCTTTGTTTTTGTCTTTCTGTAATGCTTAATACAAGCTTCCTTAATATAGAAGGCTGACTCCCTCAATGAATGCTGTAAAGTTTCTCTTTAACAGACTCCTCTGGTCACCCCCATCACATTGCTTTCCTTCTTATCAAAAAACTTCATTTGAGATGAATACACTGTCATTCCTATGTACTTTAGGACATCTGTTCTAGGGTTGGACTAAGTTGTTAATTTGCCAAGTCAAATGACCAATTATTAAAATTCACTCACTTATTGTCATGAAACAATTCATTTCTGTAAAATGTGCTCCAGAGCACTTGTGCTGAATAGCCAGCGGAAAGCAGGCTCCAGATGCTGGGACTGAGGAAAAGCAAGGAGGTAAGAGTCTGCCTGCTTCCAACTGTGGCCAGAGACCCCCACCTGGCCCACCAGGCCTCTCCATATACAAGCTGCTCAGGGAGAAAGCTAGTTGTTCACTTGTGCTGAGGAGCCAGCAACAGGACTCAAGACGCAGGGTTTGAAGAACAGCTGGAAGAGAGAACTGGTCTCCCAGGAATATTGACATCTGAGCTTGAAGGAAAAACAAGCCTCAGTCAGAGAGAGAAAGACAAGCTAACACCAGAGATAACCAGAAGGTGAAAGGCAAGGGCAAGAACACAAGGAACAGAAACCAAGACTACTTGGCTTCATCAGAACCCAGCTCTCCCACCACAGCCAGTCCTGGATACCCCAACACACCAGAAAAGGAAGATTCAGACTTAAAATCACTTATCAAGAGGATGATAGAAGATTTTAAGAAGGAAATAAATAACTCCCTTAAAGAAATACAAGAGAACCCAGGTAAACAACTGGAAGTCCTTAAAGAGGATACACAAAAATCCCTTGAAGAATTACAGGAAAACACATTCAAATGGGCAGAATTACAGGAAAACACAATCAAACAAATGAACAAAACCATTCAGGAATTAAAAACAGAAATAGAAACAATAAAGAAATCACCAAGGGAGACAACCCTGGAGTTAGAGAACATAAGAAAGAAATGAGGAGTCAGGGATGCAAGCATCACCAACAGAATACAAGAGATGGAAGAGAGAATCTCAGTTGCAGAAGATACCATACAAAACATGGACACAACAGTCAAAGAAAACACAAAACTCCAAAAGCTCCTAACCCAAAACATCCAAGATATCCAGGATGCAATGAGAAGACAGAACCTGAGGATAATAGGCATAGAAGAGAGTGAAGACCCCTAACTTAAAGGACCAGTAAATATCTTCAACAAAATTATAGAAGAAAACTTCCCTAACCTAAGAAAGAGATGAACATAAATATACAAGAAGCCTAGAGAATGCCAAATAGACTGGACCAGAAAAGAAATGCCTCCTGTCACATTATAGTCAAAACACCAAATACACAAAACAAGGAAAGAATATTAAAAGCAGTAAGGGAAAAGGGGCAAGTAACATATAAAGGCAGACCTACCAGAATTACACAGGAGTTCTCACCAGAGACTATGAAAGATAGATCTGGGGCAGATCTCATACAGACTCTAAAAGAACACAAATGCCAGCCCAAGCTGCTATACACAACAAAACTCTAAATAATCATAGATGGTGAAACCAAAATATTCTACGACAAATCAAAATTTGCACACTATGTCTCCACAAACCCAGCCCTACAAAGAATAATACATGGGAAACACCAACTGAAGGAGGGAAACTACACTCAAGAAAAAGAAAGAAAGTAATCTTTCAACAAACTCAAAAGAAGATAGCCACACAAACAATATAAACAACATCAAAAATAACAGGAAATAACAATCACTATTCTTTAATATCTCTTAACATCAACGGTCTCAACTCCCCTATCAAAAGACATAGACTGACAGACTGGAACCATAAACAGAACCCAGCATTTTGCTGCATCCAGGAAACGCACCTCTGTGTTAAAGACAAACACTACCTCAGAATAAAGGGCTAGAAAACAATTTTCCAAGCAAATGGCCCCAAGAAACAGACTGGAGGAGCCATTCTAATATCAGATAAAATTGAATTTCAACCAAAATTCATCAAAAAGGATGAGGAAGGACACTTCTTACTCATCAAAGGAAATATCTACCAAGAAGAACTCTCAATTCTGAACATCTATGCACTGAATGCAAGAGCTCCCGCTTTCATAAAAGAAACTCTATTAAAGCTCAAAGCACACATTGCACCTCACACAATAATAGTGGAGGACTTCAACACCCCACTATCAACAATGGACCAATGAGGGAAACATAAACTAAAGAAAGACACAGTGAAACTATAGATGCTACAAGTTTAGCAGATATATATAGAACATTTCATCCTGCATCAGAAGAATATACCTTCTTCTCATCACCTCATCATACCTTCGCCAAAATTGATCATATATTTGGTCACAAAACAAACATCAACAGATATTTAAGAAGATTGAAATATCCCATGCCTCCCATCAGAACTCTATGGATTAAGGTTGGTCTTCAATGGCAACAACAACAACAGAAAGTGCACATAAACATGGAAGCTGAACAATACACTGCTTAATGATAACTTGGTCAAGGAAGCAATAAAGAAGGAAATTAAAGACTTCCTAGAATTCAATGAAAATGAAAGTACAACTTACCCAAACCTATGGGACACAATGAAAGCAGTGTTAAGAGGAAAACTCATAGCTCTGTATGCCTCCAAAAAGAAACTGGAGAGAGCATATACTAAGAGCTTAACAGCACATCTGAAAGTTCTGGAAAAAAAGAAGCTAATACACCCAAGAGGAGTAGAAGGCAGGAAATAATCAAATTAAGAGCTGAAATCAACCAAGTGGAAACTAAAAGAACTATACAAAGAATCAACATAACCAAGAGCTGGTTCTTTGAGAAAATCAACAAGATAGATAAACCCTTAGTCAGACTAACCAGAGGGTACAGAGGCAGTATCCAAATTAACAAAATTAGAAATGAAAACAGAGATATAACAACAGACTCTGAGGAAATTAAAAAAATCATCAGATCCTACTAAATAAGCCTATATGCATAAAAATTAGAAAATCTGGAGGAAATGGACGAGTTTCTAGATAGATACCAATTACCAAAGTTATATCAGGATCAGATAAACCATCTAAACAGTCCCATAACCCCTAAAGAAATAGAAGCAGTCATTAAAAGTCTCCCAACCAAAAAAAGCCAAGGACCAGATGGGTTCACAGCAGAATTTTATCAGACCTTCAAAGAAGAACTAATACCAATGCTCTTCAAGCTATTCCATAAAATACAAACAGAAGGAACACTACCCAATTCATTCTATGAGGCCACGGTTACACTGATATCAAAGCCCCACAAAGACCCAACAATAAAAGAAAACTTCAGACCAATTTCCCTTATGAATATCGATGCAAAAATACTCAATAAAATTCTTGCAAACCGAATCCAAGAACACATCAAAATGATCATTCACCATGATCAAGTAGGCTTCATCCCAGGGATGCAGGGATGGTTCAATACCCGGAAATCCATCAATGTAATCCACTACATAAACAAACTCAAAGAAAAAAAACACATGGTCATTTCGTTAGATGCTGAAAAAGCATTTGACAAAATTCAACATCCCTTCATGATAAAAGTCTTGGAAAGATCAGGAATTCAAGGAGCATACCTAAACTTAGTAAAAGCAATATACAGCAAACCAGTGGCCAACATCAAACTAAATGGAGAGAAACTCGAAGCACTCCCACTAAAATCAGGGACTAGAGAAGGCTGCCCTCTCTCTCCCTACCTATTCAATATAGTACTTGAAGTTCTAGTTAGAGCAATCAGGCAACAAAAGGAAGTCAAAGGGATACAAATTGGAAAGGAAGAAATCAAAATATTAATATTTGCAGATGATATGATGGTATATACTTAAGTGACCCGAAAAAGTCCACCAGAGATCTGCTACAGCTGATAAACAACTTCAGCAAAGTGGCTGGATACAAAATTAACTCAAGCAAATCAGTAGCCTTCCTGTACTCGAAGGATAAACAGGCTGAGAAACAAATTAGGGAAATAACTCCCTTCACAATTGTCACAAACAATATAAAATATCTTGGTGTGACTCTAACCAAACAAGTGAAAGATCTGTATGACAAGAACCTCAAATCTCAGAATAGAGAAATCGAAGAAGACCTCAGAAGATGGAAAGATCTCCCATGCTCATGGATCAGCAGGATTAGGATAGTTAAAATGGTCATCCTGCCAAAAGCAATCTACAGATTCAGTGCTATCCCCATTAAAATCCCAACTCAATTCTTCATAAACCTAGAAAGAGCAATTCTCAAATTCAAATGGAATAACAAAAAACCCAGGATAGCAAAAACTATCCTCAACAATAAAAGGTCTTCTGGGGGAATCTGCTTCCCTGACCTCAAGATGTACTACAGAGCAGTAGTGATAAAAACTGCTCTGGCAGTTGTGACAGGCAGGTGGATCAATGGAATAGAATCGAAGACCCAGGAGTGAACCCACACACATATGGTCACTTGATATTCGACAAAGGAGCTAAAATCACACAGTGGAAAAAAGACAGCATCTTCAACAAATGGTGCTGGATCAACTGGTGGTCTACATGTAGAAGACTGAGAATTGATCCATTCCTATCTCCCTGTACAAAGCTCAAGTCCAAGTGGATCAAGGACCTTCACATAAAACCAGACACACTGAATCTAATAGAAGAGAAAGTGGGGAAGAGTCTTGAACACTTGGTCATAGGGGAAATGTTCTTGAACTGAACACCAATGGCTTGTGCTCTAAGATCAAGAATTGACAGATGGGACCTCACAAAATTACAAAGCTTCTGTAAGGCAAAGGACACTCTAAATAGGGCAAAATGGCAACCTACAGATTGGGAAAAGACCTTTACCAATCCTACATCTGATAGAGGGCTAATATCCAATGTATACAGAGAACTCAAGAAGCTAGACTCCAGAGATCCAAATAACCCTATCAAAAAATGGGGAAGTGAGCTAAACAGAGAATTCTCAACTGAGGAAACTCGAATGGCCGAGAAGCACCTAAAGAAATGTTCAACATCCTTAGTCATCAAGGAAATGCAAATCAAAACAACCTTTAGGTTTCACCTCACATCAGTCAGAATGGCTAAGATCAAAAACTCAGGTGATAGCAGATGTTGGTGAGGATGTGGAAAAAGAGGAACACTCCTCCATTGCTGGTGTGAATGCAAGTTGATACAACCTTTCTGGAAATCAGGTTGGCGGACCCTCAGAAAAATGAACATAATACTATTTGAGGACCCAGCTATTCCACTCCTGGGCATATACCCAGATGATGCTCCAACATGTAATAAAGACGCATGTTCCACTATGTTCATAGCAGCCATATTTATAATAGCCAGAAGCCAGAAACAACCCAGATGTCCCTCCACCGAGGAATGGATACAGAAAATGTGGTACATTTACACAATGGAATACTACTCAGCTATTAAAAACAGTGACTTCATGAAGTTCGTAGACAAATGGATGGATCTTGAAAATATTATCCTAAGTGAGGTAACTCAGCCACAAAAGAATGAACACGGTATGTACTCACTGTTGAGTGGTTATTAGCCCAAAAGTTTGAAATACCCAAGAGTCACTTCGCAGCAACTGTAGTATGGAGTGTGAGGTCCCAGATGGAGGGCTTTGAGAAAGGACTGTAGGAGCCGAGGGAGTGTGTAGCCCCAGGGAGGTAGCAGCAGTGGTACTGGCCTGACCCCCCTGATACTTCTGGAGAATGATCCACCAACTAAAGAATACACATGGAGGGACCCATGGTGCTGGCCACAAATGTGGCAGAGTAGGGTCTTGTTATCCTTCAGGGAGAGGAGAGGCCCTTGGGTCTGAGGGTGTTAGATCCCCCAGTATAGGAGAATGACAAGGAGGGAAGAGGAGAGTGGGTGGGTGGATGGGATGGTGGGTTGGAGAATATCCTCATAGTGGCAGGGGGAGGGCGGAGGGAATGGGGAGGTTCCAAAGGGGAGATCTGAAAAGGGGGAAACATTTGAAATGTAAATAAAATATGAAAATAAAAATAAATAAATAAATAAACCCTGTGTTAGAGTGGGTCAAAGGTTGAGGATTTTTTACGATTAATGAAGCAGAAGTAGTAGGTGAGAGTTCTGGAAATCTCCCAATGCTGGAAATCTCCCAATGTGATCAGACATTCATCAGAATCCAGATGAGCCACCTCAGGAAAACATAGAAGAGATGCTGAGAGATCTGAGCAACAAAGAGAGATGCCACCGCAGCACACAAAGGTCAGGATGGGTCAAAAGCAATTTGGAACATGGAGGAGAAAACAAGTATTGCTCCAAAGAAGAGAATGTTAAACAGCTCTCGGCTTAGAAAGAGCTGATTCTCTGCTCAGCCCCCAACCAAGCATATGCACATGCAATATGGAAAATTATGATTCTCACTTTTGAGTAAAATCTTCAAATTTTGACAATCAATTTAAAGAGTATTTTTTTTAAAAAAAAAAAAGTCAAATGAGAATTTCTATGAAAACTGTGCTTTAGTGTTAAATTTTTTGTAATATTATATAAAATCATGGTTGTTAAAAAAAGAAAAAAAAATGTGCTCCAGAATGAGTTCCAGGAGATTTTTTTCTTTGATGAAGGAATGTGTTTCAAGGTTTGGCCAACACTACCAGGCTGCCTTACTGAATCTTCTGTCTTTCTCTACACTAGTGGTATCAAAATATCCCACTGTCCCATGGCTCAGTTTAGGACTTGATCCTTCTTTCCACACAAATTCCATAAATAATCTCTTAAAATCAGATGCCCACTAGGTTATGCCCTAATTCACAGTTTAAGCCCTTGCTCCATTCACTGACTTCTCACAAGGCATCTGAATTTGAATGTTTAGTGAATATTTCACTTACTGAATCCAAACCCATGGTAATTGAATACAGACACTTAATACATATTAATTGATTGGGAAAGAGGGGTAGATGGGGAGAAAGAGGAGGAATAGGACAGAAGACATCAGAAAATGAATTAAACATGAACATAATGAGGAAGAAAACAGTATTATAAAGAAATACCCAATATTTAGTAAATATACAAAAGTAAGCAATTTAAATAGATGATAAAACTTGATACAATTTTTTATATTATTAAACATTGATAATGGGCTCATGAGGCCCATGAAACTAGTTTATAATTATGTTTACTTAAAATATTCCAAAATTTGAGTGAACCATTATTAAACCATAATTTAAAAATTATGTTTTTGAAATGTGACATAAATGCATCCAAAAGATAAGGCAAGAGTCTGTGGTACAAAGACCTATTGTCCTGCTGACAGGACAAGCCCAAGGTTCTTTCAGGTCTTCAATCCAGGTATTGCTCTCCGGAAGAGAGCTGCTCCTCCAGGGAGATGGGCTGTCCAAACACAAGAGCTTTAGCTTGTCACTTGTCATAACTGAGGGGGCTGTGGCAGACTGCCATCTCAAGAGAGAACAGATCTTCTAAAACTGACCTACGGTGGGAGCTGAGAATGGGGAGTAGCAGCACCTCACAGAGTCTACAGGCATCTAAACAGGCCAGGATGAGGCTGCCTCAGGTTGCAGGTGTGGAAAAGGAAGTTCACAATGGCAACAAACTGAAAAGTTAGGTAGGAGGAGGCTTGGCTCAGGCAGTTTATGGAGGGAGGAGTTAGTTAGTGAACTAACTTGCTTACTAGGAGATAACCTCAGATTCAGACTATAACTGTGGAGTCTGATAGGTCAAAGCCTGAGATGACGAAAGAGTAAATTATAATGCTATACATTCATGAAGATGCCAGGATAAATCCACTTTGTACAGTAAATAAAAATTATATGACATAGGTATGTGTGTGTGTGTGTATCATGAGGCTTGGGAGGAAGCACTGTGGGTTGGAAATACTTGCTCTACAAACATAAGGCCTGTATTAGAATCTCCATAACATGTCAGAGATGCCTGCATGTGCTTGTATCCCAAATAGCATAGTAGAGACAGGTAAATCCTAAGAGCTTGCTGACTAGTCATCCCAGAATCTCAAGTTTCTGGTTCAGGGAAAGACCCTGATCAAGGCAGCAGTGTAGATAGAGATGGAGAAAGACTCTCTGGTCTCCATGGGTAAGTGTGCTGACATACCTATCGGCACAGTCCTGGGACACATTTGAATGTAATACACATATGATACACACCATACCCACATGTGCCACTTACCAGACAAGCACATACATACACACACACACACACACACACACACACACACGTACATGCACACACACATACACATACATACATTCATGTACACACAGACACATGAGAGAGAGAGAGAGAGAGAGAGAGAGAGAGAGAGAGAACTAGAAAAGGACCCACTAGAATGATAAAAGAAATCCTAAGGCATGGAACAGTAATAAAACACTGAACTAAAAGCTGAAAGAGTTTTGTTCAGAGAGTAGAAGAGAAAGACAGGACGGTGTGAGAGGCATCAGTAAGAACAAAGAGCATGTGAATGGCCATAATGAAACTAGTGCACCATATGCTGACAAAAAATAATTCTAAGGATCTAAGTTCATTTCCCAGCAACTGTGTCAGATAATTCATAACCTCTCAAAAATATTAAAAATAATAAAAAGTATTTACATAAAAGGAGAAAATGGCTAAATAGACAGATATATAAGTAAAACAAAAACAAACATCCAAGCCAGCAGACTCCCAGCTCAAACACAGAGATCAAAGAAACATGAACTCCAAAAACAAAGTGACACCTCAAATATCATAACTCCTTAACTACTGACTACAGGGATACTGACATGGATAAAATGCCAGATGAAAAATTCAAAATTTACTAATAAATTTTTTTTAAAAAGGGCTAGAGAGTATTCACTTTTGCCATTCATTTTTAGTTTGAAATCCTAGAAAAATTAATACAGTAAAAAAACCCACACACAAATAGAGTAAGAAGAAGGTAAATTATTCCTATTTGCATATGATATGTTCATGTCTGAATGTTTTCTCATGGGCTCTTCATGGAACTTTAAGTATGAAACTCTCAGACCTTATATACACTTTCATCAAAGTAACATAACTCAAAATAGACATACAAACTAGTAGCTTTCTATATATCAATCATGAATTTGTAGAGATAGAAATAATGGGAGTAATACCATGTGCAATAAAAAAATAGCACCTTGGAATAAGCCTAATCAAAGAGGTGGAACGCTTTAAAGGCATTAAAGACAAGGCTAGAAATTGGATGAAGGTGGATGCATACAGATTGGCCAAATTAATATTATAAAGTATGCCAAAATGATATATTATTAAGGGTAATTCTCATCAATCTTCCTATAACTCTTTTCACAAAACTAGCAAAGGCAATTCTAAACTTCATATGGAAATATAAATACCCAAATTGGGCAAAACCATCCTAAATAGACAGTGCTCTGGTACATGTTTTCCAACACCAGATCTCAAATTATACCACTAAACCATAGTAACATAGCAGCCTGATGTTGGCATAAGATAAATCTTTTGACAAACTAAACAGAAGAAGAATAAATAAACTCACAGAGCTACAGTCAAAAACATATTTTGGAGAAAAGACAATCACTTCCACAAATTGCTAGGAAAATTGAATATCTAGCCACATGGAGAAAAGTTAAGATGAAGTTATCTGTCTATCTACACTGTGCAAAAATCAATTCAAAGGACCTCATGGCAGGAAAACAGAATGGAGAGCTGTTAGCTGAGAGACCAGAAATCAGTGAGAGGCATGTAGGAAGATCTCTGACAAAAATGAGCCAAGTACAATTATAAACACATTTCTTATAAATAAAATATTTATTATAAATATCATAATAAGCATATGTCCAAAGCCAAATATTTTAAAGAAGAAATAAAACTCATTCATAAAAATTCATAAAAGACAACATCTAGTCAAGCATTGTGGTACAGGCCTTTAATCCCAGTCCTGGACAAGCAAAGTCAGAAGGATTTCTGGGAGGCTATCCTGGGCGACATGGGAAATTCAAGACAGTCAAGACTGTATGGTGAGAACCTGTCTCAAAAGTAAACAAATAGGTAAAAATTAAAAATAAAATGGCAGCCTAATGCATTTGATAAAGATTTTGAGTTACTTCATGAATATAGCAAGACATGGTTAGTTCCAGATAACTGTGATTTGCAAACTTGAATTTCTAGAGTCCTTTTCAAGTTTATTACTAAGTAAGATGCATTTGAATTATAAATGCTACTACTCTAGCATTGTTTATAAGCAGTCATTACGGATCAACAGAAAGAATTTTAAAGATAAAAATTAAAACATTCTTGCCAACAGAAAATTTACAGACACTCCCAACAACCAGCCAGAGTGAGGTTGATCCACTGTTCTTTGGAAAAATAAACGCTATGTGGCAATCTGAGCTGATACCACAGTAAAAAAATCAGGGATGTGTCCACAGCAGTTACTGTGAAGATACATGAGTAGAATTATTAGAGTCCTCATGCTTTATGATGCTCTAAAACTAGATACGAAAGAAAGACAATGGTACAAGGCAAAGGACATTTTCTTGGAGTGGTCAGAATAAAGGTTGTCATTACTTTATCTATATTTTTTTTCAATTTTAATGTTTTAAAATTAAATTTATTATACAAACATTATTTCATCTTATGAATAAATTACACTTTAGAGTTAATAATGATAACTAAATAGTAAATTATTAAGCAGTCCCATACCTCATCAATAAACAAAAACTGAATTAATTAGTATATAGTACTATGTTATTATGTTTAACTTAGGGAACCAGGATTCTTTGCGTACCTGTGGGATGTTGTAGAGACTTAGAACTCGGGAGATCTAGGTTGATATTCCTGTAGAAATGCCTCCTATCACTGCAACCAGTTTATCAATCTTCTCAGGTCTGCAACTGTAGTTAGGAATTGGCGGGCTCTCTCCTGAGAGCAAAGCCATAGAGCTCTCCATGGCCTTCATCTCAAGAAAGTTAACATTGAAGAGATAGATTCCCAGGGACATGTTGAATAGAATATTTGGGTCCTTGTTGATTTTTTTCTATAGCAAAAATCATTGCCAACATGTGCTGATAATTTTTGGTGAGATCCCTAGGAGGAAAAATTGGAAAGATAATTTTTGTGTTCCTTTATATTATTAATTTTTAATTAAAATATAATTACATCAGTTACCTCCTTCTCTTTTCTCCCTGCAGCTCCTCTCATTCTCCATCTCAAATTCTGGGTTTTATTTTTAACAATCTAAGTCATATAAAGTATATACACAACAATTCAAGAAATAAACAGGATATTCTGTATTTAAAATATAGAAGAATTAGTCTTAAAATAAAGATTAATAGTACAACTAATTATCAAATTCACAATTTTTGTTTTTGAATTTTTTTGAGATAGAGTCTCACTACTCAGCCCAGGTTGGACTGAAACTCACTATGTAGACTAGGTTAACCAGGGACTCACAGAGATCCACCTGCCTCTGTTTCTCAAGTTCTAGGATTTAAGTTTTACACTACCACATATTGTCAAATGTACAATTTTAACTTTTTACAGTGCAATTTTTGTCTGAGAAATTAAAATAGAGGAGTAAAGCATGTGGGAAATAGCAAATGTTAAAACAGTATTTCATGTGGTCTTCAAAAACAGGATAAACCTTAGGAAAATACACAATGCTTGGTCAAACATAGTAATTTATAAAATAGAGTCAAGTAAATTTAAACAGGAAAATAAAATGTTCCCCGTACAATATACTAAATAACTACAAAGAAAAATTGTTTTTGACTGTAAAGTACTTTCAATTCCTTCTTCCATGTTTAAGAGAATTCAACATGAGTAGGGGAGACACAGAGAGCCTGTCATGGCTGAGGAGCTAATGGCAATTGGTAGCTACTGGGGAAGGGAGGGTCAGTTTCCTTCCAGGAGGTTTAGCTATCCTGGACTCTAGATTATGTCCTATCCTCCTGCAGTACTGGCATGCCCAAATGAACTCAGTAGATTAACAAGTGAGAGCGAGACAGAATCCATGAAGTTGAGAGAGAGAGACAGAAACAGAGAGAGAGAGAGAGAGAGAGAGAGAAAGAGAGAGAGAGAGAAACAGAGAGACAGAGACAGAAAGAGACAGAAACACAGAGAGACAGAGACAGAGAGAGACAGAGAGAGTCGGAGAGAGATGGAGAGATACAGGGATCATGAACTTGAGAGAGAGGAGACACTGGACATTGGAGGAGAAGCAGTAGAGAAGGGTTTGATCAACATATATTGTGTATATGTATGAAAAAATACTTACACATAAACATATTGTATATATGTATGAAATCCTGAAGCAATATTTTTTTAATGAGAGAAGCCAAACACTTACGCATAAACAAATTGCGGTATATAGATTGCATTTTTAAAGGTAAATTTACTTATAAAGCCTCTAGATGTCACTCTAAGGGGGAAGAGTCCTCCAATCACAAAATCCCCATCTTGATAGTAGCCAGGAGAAGCAGGTATACTTAAGGAGAAACAAGAAATTTGTTCCTGGAATACAATGAGAACAAGCAGGAGAGAGAAAGCAATGAATAATTCCATACTAACATTGATAAATAATTGATAAAACCCAGATTATCTGTTCAGTTGACAGTCTTGAACTAATCGACAATAGTAGCACATCGACAACCTGATAAAACATGCAGCTATCTGATCTGTGTGGATCAAGTTTATAAAGCATTGTTTTGTCCTGATTCAGGCCCACCAGTATCCAAACACTCCCTCAGATCCCTGGAGTATTATCTGCTTTTCACCTACTTAACCCTAGATTATATCCCCTTCACAGAGTCACTGTGAGTCCCCAAGGGCTCAGGAACCTCTCACTTGGCACCTGGGAATCCAGATTCTCAGCAGGAAAACACACAATTAAGAACAACTGTGTCCTCTAAAACACCTGTGGGGTGTGTACATTCAGTGAGGCTTTACAAGGTCCCAAGGTAAAGAAAAACTAACCAGTGGAAACATAATTAATCATAAAGTGACTTCTGAAGGAGGCATCAAAGCGTTCAGTGGAGGAGAAGGGCTGGACTCATAATCTTTTAACGTAAGTGTAATTCTAACATATTTCTGCATGACCAAGACAAAATCTTTCATTAGAAAACATTACTTCTGATTACTAAATAGGGCAAATTATTGACAGGTGTATTTTTTTAACATCTTACGTTGCATATGCTTATGACTAGAAATACATATACACTGTGAAAATTAAATATAAATATTTAATTCACATAGTTTTTTTCAAGTACTGACATGATTTAAGATTTACTTCAAAGAAAGTAAATCATTGGATACTAATAGCTTTTATAAATACCTCTTGTGCATGAGGTCCAATGTGTTAAGCTTTTTCCTTTTTTTCCTTTCTTTCTCTCTCTTTCATCCACTCATTTTTAGTGCTGGCACTGTAGGAGACTGAACTTAGAGCGTGATGTCTGCTAGGCTATGCTCTACCAGAGAGTCACATCCTGACTCTTTTTTACATCTTAAAGGTAAGGACTAGACTTCCCAGATTGTCTTTGCAATTGTGACCCTCCTGTTTCTATCTTCTGATCAGTCACAAATACAGATATGCATTACCAAGCCTAGCTGTTACCATATTTTGATGTGAAAAAATTCACATATTTGTAATAAGAAATTCAAATGTATAAAGAGATATGTCATCTGTTTATTTTCAAATCAGATTAAATCTATTCACATGGAAAATATACTTCATCACAACCCTTGGGGGGGTAAGAACCTGTAGGTAAGAATGTGTACACAGGATTTGTTGCTCAGATATGAGGAAAATTAAACCTTTTCCTCAGCTCATTTCTTTGGGTTTGTTGATTGTAGCATGGCTATTCTTTACTTTAAGGCTGATGTCTACATATAAGTGATTATGTACTAACGTTGTCTTTCTGGGACTCAATTACCTCACTCAGGATGATATTTTCTAGTTCCATCCGTTTGTTGGAAAACTTTATGTCATTGTTTTTAGCAGCTAAGTAATATTCCATTGTGTAAATGTACCACATTTTCTTTGTCCATTCTTCAGCTGAGGGACATTTAGATTGTTTCCAACTTTGTACTATCATGAATAAAGCTGCTATGAAGATAGTTGAGCAAGTATCCTTCTGGTACGGTGGAACATCCTTTGGCTATTTGAGCAGGAATTGTACAGCTGGGTCCTGAGGTAGACCTATCACATTTCACTTTTCTTATATCTGTTGAGGCTAATTTTGTAACTTCTTAGTTTTGGAAACGTTTCTATAGTGTCCTGAGAAACAGGTATATTCTTTGTGTTTGGGTAAAATGTTCTGTAGATATGTCTGAGGTCCATCTTAGTCATAGCATCTGTTAGCTCCATTATTTCTCCGTTTAGTTTCTGTCTTGATAACCTTTCCATTGATGAGACTGGGGTGTTATAAGGGTGGAGTTTTCCTTTGATAAATATAAATGATACTTCCCTATCTCTTTTGATTACTTTTAGTTGAAAATCCATTTTGTTGGATATTAGGACAGCTATACCAGCTTGCTTCTTGTGGCTATTAGTTTGGAATTTTTTTCAGCCCATTACTCTAAGGAAATATTCATGTTTGATGTTGAAGTGTGTTTCTTATATGCAGCAGAATGATGGTTTTTGTTTTCACATCCATCCTGTTAGCCTGTATCTTTTTATTAGGGAATTGAATCCATTGATGTTGACAGATATTAATGAGCAATGACTGTTAATTCCTGTTTTGATGTTGGTGGTAGTGTGTGTGTGTGTGTGTGTGTGTGTGTTGCTTCTTTTTGCTTTGCTGATATGGAATTATGTATTCCCTGTATATTCTTGTATTTAATGTCCTGGGGTTGTAGTTTTCTTTCTAGTACCTCCTGTAGAGATGAATTTGTATTTTCTAAATTTGGTTTTGTGATGGAATATTTTGTTTTTTCTATCTAAGGTGATTGAAAGTTTTTCTGGGTGTATTGTCTGGGATGACATTTGTGGTTTCCTAGAGTCTTTAAGACATCTCTCCAGGCCATTCTAGCTTTAGAGTTGAGATATCAGCTGTAATTCTAATAGGTCTGCCTTTGTATGTTACTTGACCATTTTTTTTTTTTGCTTTTAATGTTGTTTGTTTGTTTTGTATATTTGGTGTTTTAATTATTATATGGCAAGGGGACTTTTTCTGATACAATTTATTTTGTGTTCTGTAAGCTTCTTCTACATTTTTAGGCATATCTTTCTTTAGTTAAGGGATATTTTCTTCCATGATTATCTTGAAAATATTTTTGCTGGACTTACTTTGATCTGGGAATCATCTCCTTGTTCTATTCCTATTATTCTTAGAATTTTTTTTTTGTCTTTTTATAGCATCACAGAATTCCTACAATTTTGTGTCAGGAACTTCATAGATTTAGCATTTTCTTTGATATATTGATTTTGTCTATGGTATCTTCTATGCCTGAGATTCTCTCTTTCATCTCTTGTATTCTGTTGGTCATGCTAGCATCTGTTGTTTCTGTTCACTTATCTATATTTTCATTTCCAGGATTTTTCTTGTTTGTATTTTCTTTTTGGTTTTATTTCCATTTTTTAGTCTTGAACAGCTTTATTAATTTCCTTCACTTATTTGTTGATATTTTCCCAGATTTTTAAAGAGATTTAATCATTTCCTCTTTAGGAGCAACAGGAGGGATCATGTGTGGGGAGAAAAAGAGTAACTCTGAGAGACAACTGCAATTGGCTGCAAGAGAGTGGGTGGGAAGATGTGTCTCTGAGACAAGCCAGAAACCAAGGGCCGTGAAAAATCTCAGAAATCAATGAGGAGGACCCTAGTAAAGACTCCTAGCAATGGGAGATACGGAGCATGAAACACCCCTCTCCTCCAACAAGACAAGATTACCAGCAGAGGGAATGGAACACCATCTCACTTCCAACAAGTTGTGCTGGGGTAGAGGTGACATAGAAATTGTTGAGAGGCCATCCAATGATTGGTCCAGATTGAGACCCATGCCATGAGATAAAGCCCATTCTTGAAACTTCCAAGAGAGCCAAGGGCCAGAGATTGTATAGCCCAGAAGGCCATAATAGAATCAAACACAAATGGCAAAACAAACAAACAAACCAAAAACCACTACCACAACAAAAAACAATGACAATAAAATGATTGCCAAGGATATTCTGTTATATTCATAGATTGATGTTTGTCCCAGGTGTCATGAAAGAGGCTTCACATTGCAACTAATTAAAAACAGATGCAGAGACCCACAGCCAAACATTAGAAGGAGCTTGGAAAATCCTGCAGAAAAGGAAAGGAAAGGATTGTAAGATTCAAAGCGGTAAAGGATGTCACAATAAAACTCACAGAATCAGCTAACATGGGCCTCAGAGAGACTGAACCACTAACTAGGGAGCCTGTATGGGACTGACCTAGGACTTCTGAACATATGTTATAGTTGTGTAACTTGGTCATCTTCTGGACTCCTAGTAGGGGGAGCGGAAGCTGTGTCTGACTCTGTTGCCTGCCTTTGTGACCCTTTACTTCTACCTGGTTGTCTTGTGCAGCCTTAATACAAGAGGAGGTGCCTAGTCTTAGCAACTAAATATGCTATGGCTGTTTGATATCCATGGGAGACTGCCCTTTTTCTGGAGAGAAATAGAGGAGTAAATGGGGATGGGAAAATGAAATGGAAGGAGTGTGAAGAAAAACTGTGGTAGGGATGTAGAATAGTTAATTAATTAACTAATTAAGCCAAAAACAAATTTACAACTATTTCTTATTGATTTTAGTGCCTTTATTACCAAAATTTCAGCACATTTAATTTGAAAGAATTGTGAGTAGGGTTGTTTTACTTATTTCTCTCTTAAACATGCTTGTTATTGACATATCATCAAAATTCTGATGTGTATGCATCTGACTTTAAATCCCAATAGCTTGGTTAATAATAAAGAAATACAAATTCTGAAGAAAAGCCAAGTTGAAATGAAGCTAGAAATGAAAACCTCTGTAAGCCTAGTGAAAATCCTCATTGATCAACTGGATCGTATTGAAGAGGGAATACTAGGACTAGAAGATAAGGTAGAGAAAATCTATCATTCAGTAATTGTCAACAATAAATTAAAATATATATTAGTGTAGAATATGGAAGAACTTTGTAACACCATAAAACACACAATCTTCACATTTTAGACACAAAAGAGAATAATACCATTGCAAAAGCAGAGAAAATACTTGCATTAAAGTCATAGTAGAAAAGTCCCCAAAACCACAGAAAGAGATGTTCATCTAGGTATAAGAGGTCAACAGAAAACAAAATAGGCAGAACCAGAAAGGAAACTTTACATGACAAACTATGGTTAAATTACTTGAAATACAAAATAAAGGACATTAAAATCTGTGACAGACACAGGCACAGTCACTTACAAATACATGCCCATCAGAAAAACAACCGACCTTATATTCACTAGAAACACTTAAAGCAGAAGAATCTGGAACGGTGATTTTCAAATTCTGAAAGACCACAACTGCCAACCCTGAGTTTTATGCATAGTAAAACTATGCCCTATATTTGAAGGAGAAATAAAAACATAGCATGATAAAATAGATAGGAATTTATGACCTCTAAGATCTCTACAGAAGATTGTAAAAGTAATGCTTCAGTCTGAAGAGAATGATAAATACACACACAACTGCATCTAGGGATAAATAAACATTATCAGGAAAGATAATAAAAATAGGTCTAAGGAAACAATAGAAAATCAACAAATGACAGAAACATATTCACATCCTCCACTAACATCTCTGAATATTAACAGTCTTTATTGTTCAATAAAAAAAAAATACACAGACTAGCAGATTGGCTGAGAAAACAGAATTTATCCCTTTCTTGATACCATAAAAACCATATTTTACTACCAAAGATAGATACCATATTAGAGGAAAAAGGTAGAAAATGAAATTAAAAATCAAGCAGGCATAGATAACATAATATCAGACAAGATATACTTCAAACAAAAACTACTCAGAAGAGATAAGGATGGACTCTTCATACCTCTTAAAGGAAGAATCCATGATGAGGCTATTTCAGGTTTAGAACATATCCACGAAGCACAAGTGAACACAATTTCGTAAAATAAATATGTGAACAACCACAGATTAATCTGAACACAATGAAAGTAGATGACTTCAACACCCTACTCTCAACAATAGATAAGTTATCTAGACAAAAACTAAACACCGAAACAAAAGAGTTAAACTATATCATTAGAAAATGGACCTAGAAGAAATCTACAGAACATCTCACCAAATGCTAACAAACACACAATCTTTTCAGCACCTCAATGAATGCTCTCCAAAAGTCATCACATATTAGAAAATAAAGCAAGCTTCAAAAATACAGGAAAATTGAACTTGCATCCTGTCATTAATCTCAGAAAATATGTAAGCATAATGTTATTGTGCCCTGTGTAAAGATTATCCTTGCATTATTCAATTATTCAAGGATATATTGATTTCTGTGCCTTCATATCTGGTTTCAGTCTTTATTCTGAGAATCTCCTGTGTCAATGTTGTATAAAAATTGCTTCTCAATTATTCCCTGATTGGCCAATAAAGCTAGTTGGTCAGCCAATGACTAAACAGGAGAGAAAATGGGGTTAGACTTCCTTCTAGCCAAAAGGAGGAGGTAGGAAGAAGAGGAGGAGGAAGAGAGGTAGTTGAAATTAACCACAGAGACATGAGAAAACACTTGGATCCCAGAAAGCCAGATCAATACTAAAAATGCAAGTATCACAGGGATTTGGACTGGGACGTAGCCAGAGTAGCTTAGAAGATTAAAATAGAGTAATACTTGTCAATTGTTGTAAACTTGAAGATTTTTAAATAATTATAATACTCTATTCTCAATTAATTGGAGCTAGGAGGATTAAGAAGAAAACTCATACATACTTATAAAAAGCCACTAACAACAATGTAATAAAGCTAGATAACAAGAGCAATAGAAACTGCAGACAATATACAAACTCAAGGGTGATAAATGGCAAAACTCTGAATAATGGATGGGCCTCTGAAGAAATTGGGAGGAAATTAAAGTGTTTCTGGAATTAGGACTGGAGAGATGGCTCAGCAGTTAAGAGTACTTATTGTCTTATTGTTCTTTTTTGAAGACTCAAGCTTAGTTCCTGGCACCTACCTGGTGCGTCACAATCATCCAGTTCCAGGGGATCTGACACTCTTTCTGACCTCTGTGGACAACAGACACACAAGTGGTGAATGATATACACATATCAAAACACTCATATACATAAAATAAAATACATAAACGTTTAAAAATGTCCAGAATTGAATAAAAAAGGAAATATGTCAAATGTCTGTGAGACACAATAAAGACAGTCTTAAAGAAAGCTTATACCACTAAGTGTCCACGTCAAAATATTTGAGAGAACTCAATGATTAAATTAATGAAGATCAATCAGTCCTTAGAAAAGTAAGAACAAACAAGAACCTAAAACAATAGAGAGAAAAATTAGGTTAAAAAAAAAGCAATACAGAAAATTAATTTTTTTTTTAAAAAAAGACTCATTGGAAAGAAAACTAAGGTTGGCAAATTCCTAACCAAATTAAGCAAATAAATGAGAAAAGAGACTCAAAGGAACAAATTTAGAGATGAGAAGTTAGACGTTGTGACAGAGAACAATGAAATTCAGAAAACCATGAAGACATATTTGCATACCTTTTACACTACTAAATTGGATAACATAAAAGAAATGGATAAATTTCTAGATGTACATGACATACTTAAATTAAACTTGTAAGAAGTAAATAATCAAATTTATAATCAGCAGCAAAATTGAAGCAATAGTACTTCTCAAGCAATAGAAAGCCTCAGACCACACAGATCATTGTAGAATTCTACCAGAACTTCAAGGAACAGCTGATATCAAATACTATTCAAATTATTTCAATAAAATGAGAAAGAATCTTTTCAGAGCCTTTTGTGAAGATCACATTACCCTGATAACAAACCCAGATAAGGACCATAAAAGGGAAAGTTAAAGTCTGAAAGTCTTGCTGAATATAGATGCAAAAATTGCCAATTAAATACTTGCAAACAAAATTTAAGACCATAGCAAAAAGGATCATCCATGGTAATCAAGTTAGCCTTGATGCAGAGATGCAGGGATGAATCAACATGCAAAAATCAAAAAATTAAATTAGTCATCTAAATGGACTCAAAGACAAAATTACATGATCTTTCATTATATGCAGGAAAGGCTTCTGACAAAATCCAACATCTCTTCATTGCAAGACCAGAATGAGACTAAGAATGGAAGATCCATCAGCATGATAAAGTCTGTGATGAGCCCATAGCCAACACCTTGGAGATGAATCATTACTACTGAGATCAGAAACAATATAAGAAAGTTTACTCACCACTCCTATTCAATATAGTGCTTGAAGTCTTATCAAGAGTAATAAGGAAAGAAAGTGTGTGTGTGTGTGTGTGTGTGTGTGTGTAAAAGGAAGTCAAAATATGTTTAGCTGTATGTAACGTAACTTTACACATAAACTCTAAAGCCTCCACCAAAAGACTCATAGAGATGATAAACATATTCTTCAAAGTGATAGGCACACAAGAATTCCTAATTCCCAATGACAAATACTGAAAATTAAGTCATACACAAATTACTTAATAACATAGGAAATAATGACACATGGTAAAAGTGAAAGACAGAGAAGAGAAAAAAACACACAAAAAAATGTAGAAATAAACCCAACCAAGGATATAAACATAAAACTCTACAGTGATAACTTTTAGACTCTGAAGAAAAAGACTTAGAAAAAAAAACTAGAGGATAGCAAAACCTACCTTGCTTATGGGTTTCAAAAGTTAATCTAGCCTAAATGTCCATGCTACCAAAAGAATCTTGAGACACAAAAGATACCCAAATAGAGTTTTCTTTTGGCATGTTTGTCTGGAGCATCAGGTCAAAGATTTGGTAGCCCCATGGTTTGGATCTTGGTAAAGATGGCACACCATGATACAAGTCAAGAAACCATAGATGACTGAAATAGTTCAGACTCTTTCAAAGACACTGAAGCTATGGCCCGTTCACAAGAGCTCATCTCTGTACATCCACAAAGCCTTCTTTCTAGTGACCAAAACTTTACATATGGAATTTCAGTGACAACTCAACCAATGCATATCAATTTTAAAATATGCTTCAAGATATTTTAAAAAATCCATGTGTCTGTAAAATAAAAAGTTCTGAGGAAAATTTCCAATCTATGGAAATAATAGAAAGTTTCCTTGAGGAAAAAAATATTGTGTAGCACATAGGAAATCTGGCTCATCAAGCATGGGGTTTACCAAGTCATATGTTTAGCACTTCTGTCTCCTGACACTCACAACCTCAAGACAGCTGATACCAATGTGACTTTTATAGACACTGAAGAGTCTTTAGAAAACTTGTGGAAAGTTTAGGAAAGACATCCTCTATCAAGCTCACATTCACTGAGAATCACTGAGAAGCACTGAGTTCTAATGTCTAACTGAAACTACTTCTGACACTCAAATCGGTTCCTCCTCTAAAATTTCTAAATAAATAAATAAATAGATAGATAGATATAATTAAAGTACCTAATGAGTCCTTAGACATTGTGTGTCAGTTTAAGAAACTGAACTGACTCACAAAGGCATGTGAGGCTGACCTATGAAACAATCCAATGGATAGCATCTTGGTAAAGGAGTCAGAGTCCACATAGTGAGCATCTAAGAGTTGGTAAAGGAAGAGGAACGAAAAGAACCGAAAGAAAATGTTCATTGCTATCTTGTAAATATGCATATTATGTGCCCAGCTATGTGCTGTTTGTGGAGAGAATTTAGAGGCTCTCAGCCTCCTGTCTGTGAACAAATGTGTACTTAATACAAACAACAAAACAAAACAAACCCACCAGAATTCAGAATGTGGTGCTGAGACACATAATGCCAAAGAATTGGAATCAAGTTAGACTCTGAGAAAAGACCTACCAAAATAACACAGTTTTTTTTTTCAGGCCTCTCTGCCATTTCTCTTAAGGTTTAGCATATACCTCATTATTTCCTCTTTTGTGGTCTGGAGTGAGAAGTGGCGTGGTATCCAATAAACTCTTTGTCCTTGTGCAAGAGAGGAAATTCTGACTTAACTGCACATCTGTGCAGTTGACATACTGTGCTATCCGGGTTCATTAGGCTTGAACTTTTAAAAAGAGGGCGAAGGACTCAGCTTTCGAGACTCACTTTCCAGGGGCTCTTTCTAAACTGAGAAGAGAAGGAAAGGGAAGAAAGGCAGGAAAAAAGAAGAATGAATCCAACCAAATCGCCTGCATCCCACCACACAGGTACATCCTGCACATCTTCCTTTGCTTGCTTGGCTCTCTTACAAGTTTGCTAAGGGCTGGGGTGATGGGAAAGTACTTAGTGAAGTGGAAACAAAACAGAAGAGAAGAAAGGTCAGAACTCTTGCTGAGGAGTACAGGAGAAAGAGTCACGAAGGTGAGGGAGCCTGCCTGTTCACTGTTTCTACCTTCTGTGATACTCTGAATGTCTTTGAGCAAGTCCGTCACTTCTGTGGGATTTACTCTAATTGTCTGTAAAATGTATATTGGGGATAAGAAAGTACCTACTGCATGGCTGCCAACTTTTGTATAATTTACAAAAAAACTTAAAAATGAGATGCTGAGAAGAAGCTGGCAGGAGACTAAAAACACAAAGGGAGAAAATAAGGTAAGATGAGAAGAGAAGGAAGGGAGGAAGCACAGAGGGAAGGCCTTAAAGTGCAGAAGCATTTTAAATGGGGGAAGTAGAAATGAAAAGCTCAGTGCTTCTTAAGGTGTGGTTTCCAGGCTAGCAGTCCCCTGAAGCAGATGCTTCCACACAACTCTCCTGGATTGTTAGCTCTGGGGGTGAGGGCCAGCAATCTCCAGAGGGCATGGATGCCTGGGCAAGCCTGAGGACTAATAGATATAGGCATTGAAAATAGGAAGGAGTAAAGATAGAATCTACTCAAATCTCTTTTGCATATTGCTTTGGGAAGATCCACTGTGTATTTTATCTTTCTTCCTACAGAGAGAGGATGCTTCAAAAACTCCCATGTGCTCTCATGGACTATGGCTGGGGCCTCCATCGTGTTTCTCAGTGTCTGTTTCATCACCAGATGTGTCGGTGGGTTCTGAAGATCAAATTCACTCTGTTTCTCCATGACAAATGCTAGCAGTAGATTCTTGCATGGTGCATCACTTTTCCTACAAAGATGCTTTTCGTTTTTGTTTTTACGAAGTTTTGTATGTGCTATATTTTATTATTCTTGACCGATTTTGTTGTTTAACAGTTTCATAGGTGTGTACAATGTTTTCCAATTACTCATTCTCTCACACCCTCTCTTACATACCTCCCTTCACTATTAATCCCACCCAGTCCCTTTTGCAGTTTCATGACTTTTAGTTTGTTTTTGTGAGTCATGTAGTTTAACATGGGCCACCTGTGTGATCACTGGGGGAGGGCATCCATGGGAGGAGGGCATCCATTGGAGGATGATAGGGTCATTCAGAGTACACAATTGAAGGGAGCAATTTCCCCATTCCCTGAATCTGTCGATAGGAAATACTCCGACCGAGGATGTACCCTCCTCCAACCACGTCTGAGAGTGAACAGACCCATTCTTTGGCAAACCCAGTAGAGCTACTGTTGGTTTATGATTGTCTTAGCTGTGTCCTGTCCGGAAGATGATGGTTCACAACTACTCTCCTTATATTCAGGCTCTTACATCCTTTCCCCTTCTTCAGTGCACCCAGAGCCATAAAGTGGGTGATTAATACATGGTTTAGAGATGAACACTATTCGTCGTTTATTCTCAGCACCTTTTGTGGTCCTGCACTCCTGCGTCCTCTGCCAGTCACCAGAATGACAGACTCCGCGGATGGACGCTGAGTTGTGTTTATCCATCTATGGGTATAAACACAAATATATAAACAGAAACTTGACACTATTAATTTGTGCTTCTAGGTTCCATCTTTCCCCCTCAAGGTGTCTGCTGCTGGTTCACTGGCTTGGAGAGGGTGGGGCAAAGTCCTGAAAGTGTGGGGTCCGCAGTCTCCCTCTTCCCTTGGCATTGTCAGTCGCTGCTGCAGGATGGACTGAAACACTGAAGCAGAGTCTGGAACAGGCAGGATCACAGTCTGGTTGGGATTGAGTCGGCTGTGTGTGTGTGTGAAGACCTTCTCTAAGAATCTTGGTGTTATGGCTCTGACATCTTTAAAGAAGCAGCTCTCTGAGACGATTTTAGCTTACTAGTATTTCTTTTGTGGGAGGTGGATTTGAGTGCATACACTTTATTCAGGGTGAGCCAAGGGTTATATAGTTCTGGTTGAAGAGCATGAGAATATCCAGGGAGGGAAAAGGTCGTCGGCTGAAAGCTAGGGCTACTGAGATGCCTCATTTTTATGGAGAGGGGTTCTAGGTGCTGGGTCTATGACTTACCACCTGGCTGAGGGTCGCCTGGTTACAGGCTCTGAAGAAGGCACAGAAATGGTTG
>JADRCH010000749.1:52454-75030 GCA_019843965.1 Rhynchomys soricoides | reverse complement strand
GTCGCCTGGTTACAGGCTCTGAAGAAGGCAGAGAAATGGTTGAGGGTTGCCTGGTTACAGGCTCTGAAGAAGGCACAGAAACAGCTAAGGAGCTAGTTCTACTCCTGCCTTTCTCAAGTTCTGAAATTTCCAGAGGTTCAATATGCTCTACCTCACTAGTTCCATACCACTTCCTCTTGTGGCATGGTTTGCATGCTCCACATTTATGCAGCTGAGGTTCTCAACCTTCCTAATGCTGCGACCTTTAAAAACAGTTTCTCATGTTGTGGTGACCCCTAAGGGTAAAATTACTTACTGCTACTTCATAAATATAATTTGGATACTGTTATGATTAGTTATGAAAATAAATACCTGATATTCAAGATATCTGATATAAGACCACCAAAGGTATCGAGACCGACAGGTTGAGAACCACTGATTTAGCTTAGCAGTGGTATTCATAGGCTCATTTAAGGTCTATGATGTTCCCTGATGTGGCGTTTTTGACCAATGTATAGCATTATTTTATTTCATTTTTCTCCCTATCTGTCCTCAAGCTCTAGGCTATTTCCTAAGCCAGAAACTCAACTATAATTGAATTTCAGTCATGTCTACATATTTTTGCAGTACATATTTTCCATTTCCTTGTTTCTGTGGAATTCTTTCTCTCAGACCACTAACATTAAGTCAGCCTTCTCTATGAAATGCTAACCTCCAGCTGAGATACCTGGTTAGGACAAAGGACACAACAATTTTTTTTATGGATGGAAGGTTTAGACGGTTAGACGTGTAAACACGTATCAGGAAAAGAAAAAAAAAAGCTTATTCTTTTTAAGTTAGGAAGCCATCAAATGTGAATTACTCTTTCTTTGCGAAAGGGCATCCCAATGTGGAGGGGAGAATAGGGAGGAAACATTGGGACCACTGTTGGCTGTTTTGTTAGGAGCACAAAAAATAGGAGGATGAGAAGTTCAGCACTGAAAAGGACGCAAAGCATTAACCGCTTCCCTTTCCTCTTACAGTAACACATCGCAGCTTTCAGGTTTACCAGCAGAAGTTACAGCCCCATAAAGCTATCAAGGAGCTTTCCTGCTACAGTGGAGTATCAGGTATAATCGTCTGCAACACAGAGAATCAGTAGCAAGGCTGCTGGGCATTGTCTGAAGCCTTTCTCCTCCTAGGTTCAGTCAAGAACTGCTGTCCTTTGAACTGGAAACATTTCCAATCTAGCTGTTACTTTTTCTCTACAACCACCTTGACCTGGTCATCAAGTTTAAGGAATTGCTCAGACTTGGGGGCTCACCTGGTTGTTATTAACACATGGGAAGAGCAGGTAATTGGCCAACAGGCTCCTCAGTGCTGATGCCATGTTTCCAGATATGTTCCCCAACCTGTGATGTGTGAGCTGCAACTGTTGCCGATGGTGTGGGCTGAAATGTGCCGTCACTGTTTCTCCTCATGACTTACATTCTGTCTCAGCATTACTACAGCCTTTAATGCTTATTTAAATGAGGAGTTCCCATATTAACTGGAATGGGGGTAGATGCAGCTAACTTTAGAATAATATTTTGTTGATGGATACTTTGTATGAATGAGGGCAAACATCTAGTACAGCTTGTTCTCAGGCTGATTAATTTCTCATGATAATTAGATACATCATATGTGGTTAGCATTAACAATAGGGAAACTTTGAATGAATTACTAAGAATCTCCTAGAACTTAGAGGGTCTTCATCTGTTGAATTTTGTTACTTGTAGTTTCTCACAATAAAAAAAATTAATAGATAGCTTTCAATAATCTTACAGTTTTAAGCATGCATATCTATCAGGTCTAGTCTCAATTCGGTTTCACCTCTTCTAAAAATTAATTATGTTTAACATTTCTTCAGAAAATACTTGATTTCATCTATTAATATTATTTGTTTTATTATTATTACTATTATTATTATTATCATTATTATTAATTTAGATGTCTTCCTTAGGAATTCCTTTTTCACATAAAACCTAAAAGGAAAGAGTTTTATATTGGACTGACAGACCAGGTGGTGGAGGGTCAGTGGCAATGGGTGGATGATACACCTCTCACAGAGTCCCTGAGGTAAGTACTGTTCTGCAGGAAAATTGTCACATTAGATGGTCCTAAAGTGGGAGAATATTGAGGGAAATTCTCAGGTTGGCTTTTGTTACAATGGTGCAAGTTCAGGTCCATCACTGGTGATACTGGATGCATAAAGAAGGAACTGGGAGGTACATGCTCCTAGCTTTCCCATTCCCTGGGATTGCCAAAAGAATGAAAGAGAAATATTAGGTGAAAATTATAAGGAGCTGAAGAATCATTGACTCACAATGCAGATTTTTTAAAGGATAAAATGGAATACTATGCCCTAACATAGAAATAATGGAAAAACAGTAACTTGGAAAAGACAGAATATTCTTTCTTTTTCTCTTTTTCTTTTTTAATTTTATTTAATCTTTTTTTACAGTCCAGATTTTATCCCCCTCCCCGTCCACCCTCTGACTGTTCTACATCCCATACCTCCTCTCCCCCACCCTGTCTCCATGAGGATGTCCCTTCCCAACCCACCCCTCACCCTATTAGACCTCCCCTCTCACTGGGGCCTCCATTCTCTTGAGGATTAGGTGCATCTTCTCTGACTGAAGCCAGACTCCACAGTCCTCTGCTGTATATGTGTTAGGGGCCTCATATCAGCTGGTTTGTGCTGCCTGGTTGGTGGTCCAGTGTCTAGAGATCTCAGGGGTCCAGTTTAGTTGTGAATTCTGATCCGGCTACAGGGTCACCCTCCTCCTCAGCTTCTTCCAGCTTTTCCCTAATTCAACCACAGGGGTCAGCAGCTTCTGTCCATTGGTTGGGCATAATATCTGCATCTGACTCTTTCAGCTGCTTGTTGGGTCTTTCGGAGGGCAGTTATGATAGGTCCCTTTTGTGAAGGCTGCATAGCCTTAATAATAGTGTCAGGCCTCAGGGCCTCCCCTTGAGCTGGATCCCATTTTGGGCCTGTCACTGGACCTCCTTTTCCTCAGACTCTTCTCCATTTTTGTCCCCACAATTCTTTCAGACAGGAGCAATTTTGGGTCAGAGTTTTTGACTGTGGGATGGCAATCCCATCCCTCATTTGATGCCATGTCTTTCTGCTGGAGGTGGGCTCTACAAGTTCCCTCTCCCCACTATAGGGTATTTCATCTAGGGTCTCTCCCTCTGAGTCCTGAGAGTCTCTCACCTCCAAGGTCTCTGGTACATTCTGGAGGGTTCCCTACCTCCTACCTCCTGTTTCTATTCTTTCTGCTGGCCATTAGGGCTTTAGTCCTGTTTCTCACCCCCACCCCACCCAATACCTGATCATGTTCCCCTCATCCCCTCCCTACCCCCCTGTTCACTCAGGCACCTCCCTCCCTCTCCCCTCTTACACCACGTTTTAGAGTTTGCAATTGGTTTTCATTATTTGTCTTTATTGAAATCAAGCAGCAGCTGTGAATTCAGAGGCTTGGCTGCCCTTGAAACCTGAGAAGATGTGGCTCACTGTACAGGAAGGATGCCTCAGAAACACAGACTCTAGCAGAGCACAGAGCGTGAGAGTGGTTTGAGGTAGAAGGGCAGAGGCAGCCAGGCCAGCAGTCCTCACCGTGAGGCCTTTTTCTGGGTTCAAATCCACGGATCTGCATAACAGCACAGAAATCCAGTATGGTCCCAAAAGCTGTTGACATAGGCAAATGGGTGTTCTTCGTTGATAAAATGGAGATTATAATTCCAGTCTCCCAAAATGATAGTTAAATAACAAATATGTAAGTTGTTTACTATGTTAAGCCTCCTGTTTCTGATATTTAAGATCCCCTGTGTTTTCTCTTCACAGCTTCTGGGATGCTGGGGAACCCAACAATATAGTTTTACTGGAGGACTGCGCCACCATAAGGGACTCTTCAAACTCCAGGAAGAACTGGAATGATGTACCCTGTTTCTTCAGTATGCCTTGGATTTGTGAGATGCAAGAAATAAGTCCCTTGGATTAAGTGCAAGGGAACATAGGTGACATGGTTTACATGCATGAACAAGAACAAGAGTGAATGTAACAATACCTAAAATCCAACACGAGAAAATGTTCATCAGGCATGAGAAGAGCCGCACATGTATGTGTTACTTTGACTTGTTCCCACTGTTAAAAATCCATGATATTGTGTGATGGTCTCAACATAACCTGCAAGTCCTCTTTTCAGACAGTACATAGCAATTCTCTGATAAGCACAGCAAGAGGAAAGGGACACTCCTTTTCACATCTGTCTTGGTCATGAGAATTGATATGAAGGGAGAGGTAGAGATCATGTACCCAGTCCAGCAAAGAAGACGTCTATAGAAAGAGACTTTGGATGGTTACCATGTAATCCTCTTCTTTCTACGTCCTGGAGTCTAGCTTATCTCCTCATACCATTGATGCATAGATCACTTCCGTGTTCTCCCACAGTGCAGAAGATGCATCTTTGAATCTTGAAACTTACCTGTTGCTTGGGGGAAAGGCATGGCCTTCAGTGCCTGGCCTTCAGTCAAACTTCAGCTCCTAACAGACTGTGGTCTAGTCCACTCTTCCTAGACCCCCATTTTCTCTGTGTTCTTTTCTATCAACTGGGTTTCACATGTACTTGTATCTACTGCTCAAGTAGAACCAGAGTTCAAAGTGAAATTATCCTTTAAAAATTCAGCTTCACATTTTTCTGTCTCAGGACTTTCAGACAAAGTCCTAAAGGGACCTTTAGCAGCATTCACACATTGTAATAAATATGTATCCTTGAGTAGGGAAATAACTAAATAAATTAATTTGATATATTAGTATTCTTTACAAACATATCTATTAGACTTTTTAACAATCTGGTTTTGAAATCGATAACCTTCTTTTTAAACACAAAGAAATCTTACAACCATACATTTAACTTTTCATTTTTAAATTATTTTTGTTTGAAAATTTCATGCATTTATATAATTCACTTTTTGATTTTTTTATTAGCTATTTTCTTTATTCACATTTTAAATGTTATCTGCTTTCCTGGTTTCCCCTTGAAAAAACCCCTATCCCATCCCCCTACCCCCTGCTCACCCCACTCTTGCTTCCCTAACCTGGCATTCTCCTACACTGGGGAACTGAGCCTTCACAGGACCAAGGGCCTCTCCTCCCACTGATGTCCAACAAGGCCATCCTCTGCTACATATGTGGAGCCCTAGGGCCCTCTGTGTGTACTCTTCCATTGGTGCTTTAATCCTTGGGAGCTCTGGGAGTACTGGTTGGTTCATATTGTTGTGGAGCAGAGACTAAAGGAAAGGCCATCCAGAGACTGCCCTACCTGGGGATCCATCCCATACACAGTCACCAAAACCAAACTCTATTGTGGATTCCAGCAAGTGCTTGCTGACAGGAGCCTGGTATAGCTGTCTCCTGAGAGGTTCTGCCAGTGCCTGACAAATACAGAGGTGGATCCTCCCAGCCAACCATTGGTGAGCACAGGGTCCCCAATGGAGGAGCTAGAGAAAGGACCAAAGGAGCTGAAAGGGGGTTGCAGTCCCATAGGAGGAACAACAACATAATTCACTATTGATGAACCCATCCTTACTCCCCTCACTACAACCTGCTCCTATCCACCTCACTGCTTTTTCCTCCCAATTTCATGTGCTCCTTTTTGTTTTAAACCCACTATATCCACTCAGTGCTTCCTGAATGCACTTGGGTATCAAGCTTTCTACTGAAACATAGAAAACCTCTCGACAACCACATCCCACTCTTAACCTGCCCCAGCAGCCAACAATTGCCAACTGACAATCCTCAGCTGGGGATGAAACTTAATGAGCTCCATGCCATTCATGCTGGAATTTGTGGTGTTTTCTTTTTTCTTTTTTTCTTTTTTCTTTCTTTCTTTTTTTTTTTTTTTTGTGCCTTTATTGCATTGAGATATATCCCCTGTGTCCCTAGAATCTCTAGGATTTTTATCATAAAAGATTCTTGAATCTGTCAAAGGGCACAGAAAGAAACCACAAAGACCATGTGGTTTCTGTCCTTGGATTTATTTACGTGGTTCAATACATTCATGGACCTGTATATATTGTGACATCCCTCCATCTCCAGGAGAAAGCTGATGTGACCTTTTGGGTGTTTCCACTTTTCTATTGCTGTGATGAAACATGGGCCAAAACTAGCTTGGGCAGTGAAAAGTATATTTTATCTTAACATAAATTACCTGTTCAGAAAATTGGAGATGGGGAAATTATCCAATTGAAATTTTAAAAATGTAGTGTTTTGTACATTAGGTTACAGAAAAACAACGTTAGCCTCAAAAATAGAGTAATAAACCATTCATATTCTCAATGACATATTCCTCAAAAAAGACACCATTAGAATTTAAATACAACATTCATGGAAAAAAATTTTAAAAAAAAATAGTCACTTTACTACTTTTAATAAAAATTATACATGCTCATTATGAAAATGTTCTATGGAGTGCAAAGACTTATGGATGAAAAAGTTTCCAGTTAGAGAAATACTGAGCATGAACATTAAATATCGTTCCAGAAAACCATGTGTGAATTGTGATTTGTGCAACAAGTGCTATTTCATAATATGACACCTTGGAAAGGTTGGTCATGCTTGCCTTCTACCTGCCTTTCTTCCTGAAGGAAGCCATAACCCTGAGCCCCACCCCTTTGTCCCCTCACGACCCTCAGGTTTCAAGGGCTCTACCCTGGAAGAAGACTGCACAGACCTTAGAAGTTGTTCTACTTTATTAGCAGAAGGTTGTGGTTTATTTTCCATAATTGCACATTTTTGCTCCCCTCCCCCAGGATTATCCACCTTTTTTTCAGACTTCGCAAAATATAGATTTCCGTTTCTTTATTTCTAAATAACCTTGTGTCTCGTGAAACTAAATATATTTGTGCATGTCTTTCTCTCATAATCTATCTGTTAGATACATGAATTCTGATCATCCTCAGATAATGTATCCTTACAGGGAAGCAATTAAATGAAAATTAGTATGACAATGAGAAAAACACCAATGCATGAATCAAGTCAAAGCATTGTTCATATACATTGGTAGGCAAACAGAGTAGATCTGTTACAGCACAGCAGGGAACATCTGGAGATAGGCTTCTAGTGTTATACAATGCCACGTTCAGCTTCAGGGGATTGTGATCTGTCCTCAAAGATTCATTTATAGACTTTACATCTAGTGCTGAAAAATACAGTTTCCCTCTCCTAAAACGTTAAGCTTTAGATGTAAATGATGGAAAAACAAAAACTCAAAAGGAGTCTGCCTAGGTCCAGGTATATGAATGCACGCCTTGAACAGCAGCCTATATCTTGAAATTCTACTTAGTTTCTGCTGTATTCCGTTGCAAGTGTCAGGTCTTACGTTGAGGTCTCTAATCCATTTGGAACTGATTTTTGCAGAGTGAGAGAACCATGTCTAGTTTCATTTTTCTACACATGGATATTCAATACTCATGTATGGAATTCTAAACAAAAAAAAATGTTTAAAATACAGTAAAAGAATCTTAGAAACCAAACTTGATGGTTGGAATTACTCTAAAGAGGTACTAGAGCATGAGACTCTCTAAAGGAAGAAAGTTCCTTCAGCTCTATCCTTTCTCTTCGTTCTGTTTGATGGCTTCATATGTTTATATAATTATACAATATTTTTATAATTATATATGATTTTATATAATTATATAACGATTTTCGCCATTTTCACACACCCTCTTTCCTCCACTCATTCCTCTTCCTCTCTATCTAGAATCCTTCCCACTCAGTCCTTCTCCTGTTTGTGACCCACTGAACTGACCTAGTGTCTTGTTTGAGTGTGGGAGAGGTTATTTACTTCACAGGAGTAGCTAGCAGCTGAAATAGCCATGTTGTCCAACCCCTACATGTGTTTACATTCATACATTGCCATTACTTTGTGTTTTTATTAACATGTTTACTGTTTACATTTTAACAGATATATGTATTGATTTCCTATCAGTGAAATGGGGGAAGGATAAGATTCTGCTGCCTTCATCCAGGTAGGAGGCTGGGAGCCTGAGGCATGGTGAAGGCTCTGGGGAAAGGTCATTCTTAGCAGCAGGAAACAGACTGTAGACAGTTGCAGAAATAGTGAAGGAAATCATGGAGGGTCATATTTTATTGACAACTGGATTTCATCATAGACAGGTGTGTATGGCTTGTACATTAAAATGGATAATATTAAATATATAAATCCCATTAATGAATAAAATTATTTCAACTTGTCTTGTGCTTTATGATTTAATTAGTGTATCCAACCCAATGTCAAGTTACTTAGTTCCATTTCTTTTAAACATACCAACGTTAATGTGAACACACACAAAACATATGTCACACTGAACCAAACATTAATGTTCTACATTTAACCCAGAAAATCATTAACAAACTTACAAAGTAGTTGTTGCCTTTCAAAATAGGGGAGGAGAAGAAAGGTTAAAAAGTTCTTTCTTGGAAATTCTCAACTCAGACGTAGGAAATATTAGCAAATCAAATTTCAAACAAAATCAGAATAGTATTTTTTAATTGTTTATTTATTTATGTATTTATTTGTGCTTGTGTGTGTGTTTATGCGCTCGTGTGTGTATGTGCGTGTGCATGAGTGTATGTGAGTGTTTGTACTGTATATGCAGAGATTGTATTGTATAGACCAGAAGAGTCAGATACCCCAGAGTTGGTGCTGTAGGCTACTATGAGCCACCTGATGTAGGTACAGGAAACCAAACTCAGGTCCTCTGGAAGAAGAGCAAGCAATCATAACCACTGATCCATCTCCATAGCCCCCAGCAGGCTTTCTCATGGTAAGACATGACTGAACCACTAACAGTACAAACATCATAATTGTAGGTTGTCAATTCAGTGACATTCTTGTCAATAACACAGCTCTTAAACATTAGAATAATTTACATACATGAATTAAAATGTGGTCTCTTTATGATTCAAAATGAAAATGCCAACAGAGTAGAACTTCAAATAATTAAGAAAATTGAGTCGTTAGCCAAGTAAAAAGGTCAGCTTATCTCCCTTAACTTTCCTATAAGTACAAAGGAGATAGAGTTCATCTCCAGGCAAAGGTAGATGTAAGCCATAGTCCTGGTTTCCCTGAACAAGCAATTAGAATGGGGGCTCTTTAGCTTCCCAGGACTTTGTTTCCTCAGCTAAAATGGGATTCATAAGAGCCCATTAAAATAAAGTTAGGTCATCATGAGACTACCTGCTTTGACCCAACAGCTAGAATGAAGAAAGAAGAAAATTGTTAAAAGGTTTATATTCTAGTCCTAAATCTTGTCAGAAGTCTTCTAATTATTAAGTTTACGACAGACAGAATTCCTGAAGCCTTTAACAGTTTACTCCCACAAGGTCTCCAAAGATTTGGACCCAGCTTCAAGATACTGCCTGGATTGTGATATGATAATCATTGAAAAACTCAGTGGACAAAATCGGATACCCTGAGTAAAATGACTTATCTAAATCAAGCTAAACCATTTCTCATGTCACACATCCATTCTACAGGGAAAAAGCCCGCATCTTCTGTGCTTGAAAGACAGACCGACTGCCCAAGTTGCCATGGAGACCATAGAGACCACAGGGAACTGTATGCTAGTGGACTCTGTCATTTTTAAAATAATATATAACTGGTAAATTATTGTTTATTCTTTCTCAGACATCTGACTACATTGACAGCTAAGGTAACTTAGCTTGACAGCTAGGAAAAGCTTTCCCAGATGTAATCGATTAATTCTTTACTTAAACTCGGGTTCCATTGATTAAATGCTTCATATATCCTCTTTTTAAAAAAACCAAAAAACCAAATAGGTCTATATTCTTCTGTTCTATCTATACAATATCATCATTGAAGCCTATTTTACCCTGTTTTCCTGGGAGATCTTTAGTAACTATTTAAATGTTGAAACAAAATATCAATCAATAAAATTGTTAAAAGTTTAAACTGCAGTTTAGATTTAAATGGGACCCTTTTTCTTCTACTGGGTTGCTTCATCCAGCTTGATATGAGGGATTGTGCCTAGTTTATTGTAACTTGTTATGCTGTATTCAGTAGCTATCCTTGGGAGGCCTGCCCTATTCTGGAGGGAAATGGAGGAGGAGTGGATCTGAAACAGACGTGGTAGAAAGGATTGGGAAGAGTAGAGGTAATCTGTGGTCACAATGTAATGTATGAAAGAAGAATAAAGTATGATTTATTAGTACCCTTTTGTCTGCTGTAAGCTTGAATTTTAAGAGGAAATAATTTGGGAAAGAGAAAAATGACAAAAAGATCATATTATCTAATCCTTTCATTAAATATATAACAAAAACATACCAACTGAAAAGTAAATTCTTCAAATACTATCAAGGAAGCAACAATTAAAAATTGAATCCCATCGGGTGATGATCATTCTCTTTACCAAAACACCACCCAAAATCTCACTATCTTAAAGATATCTGTTCGTTAGCATGTGTGCATATGCTGGGGTGTGTACCCCTCCGAGAGAGACAGAGAGAGAGGGAGAGAGAGGGAGAGAGAGAGAGAGAGAGAGAGAGAGAGAGAGAGAGAGAGAGAGCACAAACCATGCTATGTAGGTTGAATTAAATTTAATCAAAAATAAAGAAGAACATCCTCATGGTTGACAGTGCTCTATGACCCAGTGTGTTCTCTATTTCTATGATGCGTGGACACTTCCCCTGGGTCTGATAAGTTCATCTTCTCCATCTCAATTGTAAGGATCACTTTGAGGGCTACCAATTGAATGTTGTTCCAGGTAACTTACAAATCCTCCTCACCTCAAAGTGACAAGGAAAGTCATTCCAGACCCATTTATCTTTGTCATAAACAAGGACAACACATTCTTCTTCCGTAAAGTCATTGGGTTTGCCATCTTGCCAAAATCTGAAAGAGAAGCAGAACCATGAGATAGGATTTTATCCCAGGACAATCAAGAGAAACAGAACAAATTGAGCACATGGGCAAAACAGCTGCAATCTTCATTGCAAGAGTCACCAGTCGTATGTGGCTATTGAGCATTTGAAGCATGGTTTTCTTAACACACACACACACACACACACACACACACACACACACCAGTTGTCTTCCTATATACAATGACAAACACACAAAGCAATCAGGGAGACAATACCTTTCACAATAGCCCTCATTTCTTTAACCAAAGAAATTGGAATGAGTCTAACAAATCAAGTGAAAGACTCATAGGATGAAGACTTTAAAACACTAACAAGGAAATAAAGTGCCAGAAGATGAAAAGCTCTCCCTTTATAGTGTGTAAGTGGTCATCCCAACAAAAGTGATTACAGATTCAACTCAAACCCCATCAAAATTCTAAGGCAATTCTTACAGAAATTGAAAAATAAAACTTAAATGCACTATAATTGAATTAAAATTTAAATTAAACAATAATGTCCCAGGATAACCAAACAATCCTGAAGAGTAAAAATAAAAAATCTGGAAGTATCATCACCTCAGATTTCAAACTATGCTACAGAGCTATGCTTTTAAAATGAAACAAAACAAAAACAAAAGTCATCAGGGCACTGGCATAAAAACAGGCCTGTGGCTCAATGGAATAGAATCAAGGATGCATACATAAGTCCCCATTGATACACCCACCTGGTCTTTCACAGTGAGGCCAACAGTGAAGATGGGAGAAAAGACAGCATCTCCACCAAATGGTGTCAGCAAAACTGGATAGACATGTGCAAAAACAATGAAACAGAGTTCTCACCTCTCACTTTGCATAAGACTCAACTCCAAATGAATCAAGGAATTCGGATAAAACCTGATACCCTAAATTTGACAAAGGATAATATAGGAAATGTTCTTGAACTCATGACAAAGGGAAGGACTTCCTAAACAATGGGAAAGGCACTAAAACCAATAACTAATAAGTGGGACTTTGTGGAAGTACAAAGCTTCTATCCACCAAAGGATATCATCATTCAAGGGAAGAGGCAGCCTGCAGGAGGGGAGAGGATATTTATCAGCTTATGTCTGACAGAGGGTTAGTATGTAGAGCATCCAAAGAACTGAAGGGTAAAAAAAGGTAAAGAAACGGGGAAAACAAACAGGTATTGGGACTAAGCAGAGCTCTCAAAATATGAAATACAAATGGCGGAGAAATATAGTTAAAATGCTCAACATTCCTTGCCATCAGGGCAATGCAGAGTAAAACTGCTTTTAGATTAATTTTTAACAGCCACTATAGAAATCCATGCGAAGCTTCCTCAAAAAGCTTGAAATATACACACAACTATGATCCAGCTATGCAGTTCTTGAGCATATATCTGAAAGTCCCTACATCCCCCTATAGATGTAGACTCTTCTTAATCTGTGTTCGTTGCTGCTCTATTCATAATAGTCAAGAAATAGAAATAACCTAGATATCCAACAGCTGAGGAACGGATACTGAAAATGTGGTACTGAAATATTATTCGGCTGTTAACAAAAATCAAATTATGAAATTTACAGGATAGAGCTGGGTGCAATCTTTCTGAGTGAAATAACCCATAAGGACAGACAGGCAGATATAGATAGATAGATAGATTTAAAATGAAGTACCCTGTAAGTTACTCCTTTTAAATACCTCAAGCTAACAAATTAAGAGACTAGTGCCAGGAATGAGTTACTTCCTTTGGATTTTTTTGGCCAGTGAGGTTCAATAGACTCCTAAATATTACAACCTATTACCATTGTTAATGGTTACACTCCAGAACTTGACAATATGGCTAACAACATACTTGAGTCACAAAAGTAAAGTTGGTACTGCTTGGAAGCTTTGTCCTTACTGACTAGATTTCATAGTACTGGAAAGTTCTGTGAATGCTATCAGGGTAAACCTTACCCAGCTGTAAACCTGACAAGCTATCATAACTGTCTGGCAAGATATCACAACTAGTGTGGTAGTGACATGAACATTATAGGAGTAATGAACTTTCTTAAGTAACTTAATGAATTTAAGTCCTGTACTGCAAGATGAACCCTTTATCTGACACCATTGACAGCTCAAGAACTTTTGGTATAGATCCTAGGTCTTAGGGGAGTATCTACATTATTAGTCTGCTAAGTGGACACTGTACTAACCCAACTCCTAATGACTTCATATTATACTCATAGATGGGTGCATCCCTCAATGTTCCTCATGGAAGCTTCTGTTTGCAGCAGATAAAAATTAGCAAGGAGATCCATAACCAGCCAAGATACAAATGAGAGAGTAAAGAATGTTAAGCTTTAAATGGGACCATTGGTATCACATCCCCTCCCCCAGAAATTCAGGGATCTTGATGAAAAAAGTGTCAGAGCCAGAGGAGATGGGTGCCTACAAGGAAATTGTGTCCTCCAAACACAGCATAGCAGCTGCACGCACGAATCCACAGTGAATTTCCTGTGGCAGCACTAACCTTGTGCAAGCTCAAGGGAAATCAGATCCCAGCATGGAGAATGGAGGGAGGCACAAAGTCCCATTCTTAGCCATGGGAATTGACAACTGCTGGGAGGGGGAGAGTCAGTGTTTAGATTGTAGCCCCCGGCAGACCTTCCACTATATATCCAAGAACATACAGACAACACAAAGTGTGTGGGAAGAAGTGAAGATGACACAAGCTGGGTGGGGGAGGAGCAAATATGAGCAAAATACATTGTATGAAATTCTCAGAGGGAAATAACTGATTTTAAAAGAGAAAGGAGGAAATGTGGTTTCTCCACACTGAGATGTCCTTTGAGTGTTAAGTGCACATGGATGTACTTTGTTAAAACATTATGAATAATTGATGGTTAATATATTATTACCATAAGTTTTACAGATTGTTCCTTTTTTGTTCTTCTGGGGGGTGTGTGTGTGTGTGTGTGTGTGTGTGTGTGTTTTGTTTTGTTTTTCTATTCAAAGCATTGTCTTGGTGTGTACTTAAGTCATCCCTAGAACTTCCTATGTAGTCCAGGTTTGCCTCAAATTATCAACCCTCTCAATTCCAATTCATAAATATAAGAATTATATGTGTGTGCCACCATGTCTAACAACTTTTTACTTTCTAAACATGACTTCTAGGAAAATTCAAACTATGCATGTGGTATTATAGTATTATATCACCATGGTTTCAAAAAAGAAATATAACAGGTTAAAACTCTTTCAAAATTAATTTTAGCTCTAATAATATTGTTTATCTAAATGATAATCTTAAGAAACCCTTGTTCATATTAATCTCATGTTGTCTGTTCTTTTATAGACACTGTGCTAAAGTCATGGGATTATTCTGCAGTGGAAACACAGCACACAGAGACTGCCAAGCTGCTGGTGCTCCACTGAGTAAGCACTTACATTGGTGTACCCTACTCTACAATGAGTTCTCCTTGCCCCTTCTCATCTTTGCCTAGAAATGCCTCTAGCCCCAACCAATATACTTACACCACTTGTGGGTTAAATGGCGTCTTGTCCACCCACTGCCATTGACCTTCCACAATCTCATCGCTAAGTCCAAGGAAATAGGAAAATCGTTTATCCAAAAGCTGAGTCACAAAATTCTGCATACAAAATATACATTTTCTTTTAGTAAATGTACTTTCATGATGTCCATTAGGCTAATAAGGAGGAATGAGGGCAATGAGATCACAGGCTAAGCATAAACATCACAGTATCAGACAAGTCTGCCTTCAAACTGCTTAGTGTAATAGGGGGAGCTTTAACCTCACCAAACCCAGAGCCTTCTGACAATTCCACTGCTATGTAAGTTCACTGTAAAAATGAAGTGAGATTGTATTTGCACATATGAACACATGTCCTATATGGTCTTACACTGAAGCACATGGCCTACATGGGCTTACACCAGGACCTCTACGTATATATTATAACTATTCGCTTAGTATTTTATAAAACTCCTAGCTATGAGAATGAGCAGCTTTCCGACCCTCTTGCCGGCTCTTGTGTCTCTTTTCTACCTATTGGTAGAAAATGGGTTGCCATGTCCAACTTCAATGTGATATATTTTGCTTTATCTTATTATATTTATTTTGTTGTGGTTGGTTGTTATCTCTTAGAAACCTGTTCTTTTATAATAAGAGACCTAAATGGAGTTGATCTGGAGGGAAAGGGGAGGGAGGGAAGAGCAGATAGGAGGGAAAATTGTAATCAGGATATATTGTATGAAAAAAATCTATTTTTGATAAAAGAAAAAACCCTTTAATTGGATATTTCATTCAATTCTATTTCACTTGAAGAGTTATAAAACTTATAGATGGCAGTCTAGGAGACAGGATCCCTAAACAAATTCTGTTGCCCAACAGAAAACAGAAGCTTGGGTAGGGCATATGTTGAAAATGTGTCACACAAAGAGAGCAATTCCTGCTCTCAAAAAGCTGAATTCACATTCAAATTCATTTATTTAGAATTAACACCACATGTTAGAACTATCTTCCATATACAAGAAGCCATTTCAGTCCTGATTAACTAACTACTCATGTAATTATACCCAGGAGTCCTACTCTATGCCTGACTTTTCACAGACAGTAGGAGATATAAAAATAAGGAAAGCGTGGCCTGAGCCTTCCATCAAGTGGGAGTCTTTGGAAAACCTGCAACTTACTGGAGTAAATGCTGATACTCCACTGTGCTCAAGGAGCCTTAGCAGAGCTGACGTCATAGACTAGGGAGTGCAGAGTAGGAAAAGATGGGCTTCTGGGAGAACTGGCACATCCTTAAAGTCTGGAAAGACCAAAAATTGGCCTTATAGAAAAAAAACTGACCAATTTTCTCACATATAAAGTACTCACATTTCTACTCATGTGCAGGGCCTGCATAGGTCTTCACTAGGTCCTCCATGTATATGTTATGGCTATTAGCTTGGTGTTCTTGTAAGAAAGGAGCTAGGGGGTGTGGAGGGAAGGGAAACGGTTGTTGCGATATACTTCATGAGAGAAGAACTTATTTTCAGTTTTAAAAGAAGAAAATGTGCATTTTACTACACAATTTCTCAAGTGTGCAATGTTTTCTATTATTAGAGAGAGGGTACAGAATGTATATTGGACTTCGTATTAGGAAAAGCAATGTTGGAAAACCAATGAGTTGATTTGAAGGAAGAGGAAAAAGGTGGGAAAAGAAGAAAAGGCTTACCAGGTTGATCCGAAAGATGAAAGAACAACATTAGAGACCCGAGAAAATCTCCTCTATGAAGAGACGTAAAGAAACAGAATAACTTGTGGTCCTAGCGAACTTTGACTGTCTACTTGGCACAGCCTACAATCACCTGAGAAGGGAATCTCAGTTAAGGAATATCTAAATCAGGTTGGCTTTGGGGTACTTCTGTGTGGAATTGTGTACTTTTCATTGAAATAGGAGGGCTCAGCCCACTGTGGACAGCATCATTCCTTAGGCAGGTGGTCCTGGGTTGAAAAGAAACTAAATTAAGTATTACTCTTTGAGTGGGTCAGAAAGCAGTGTTCCTCTTTGGTTTCTGTTTCAAATTCCTGCATGAATCTCTGCTCTAAATTCCCTCAATTATGGACTCTAAGTTGTGAGCTGAAATAAACTCTTCCTTCTTTGAAGTTACTTTTGGTTGTGGTGTTTGTCACAGCGTCAGAATGGAACCAGAGCAGCAGGATGGACTAAGCTAATGCATACCTGTTCTGCTTCAGTGTTTATGGTCACCAGATGACTCCTCATCCCTGAGCAGTTCCTCTCGCTCTCATGCCATGTCTGGTTGTCATTAAGAGGAAAGTAACAGTTAGACTGGAAGGCTCTCCAGCTAACAGGGCAGCAGGTCCAGGTACCTCCTCAGGTGAGAATTGACATAGATGTTAGTTACCAAGGAGCATTTAATTTCTAATAGATGCAGAGTCTTACTTCAAGTATTACCTCAAAAGATATTCAGTGTCCCTACATGTATTTTGCTTTCATATTTAAAATATTTCCCAAGCTAGCAGTGTGACTCAATGGTAAAGCACTTTCCTAGAATGTGAAAAGTCCTGAGTTTGATATTTATCAAAGAAAGAAAAGAACTGAGAAATGAGTAGGTTATAAGCAAAATGTTCCTACAACAAAGACTTTTACCAGATATTTTACTTGTAAGAAAAGCAAAGACTACATAAAACTCAAGCATTTCTCAATTCTTCCTAACCTTATAAATTCCAGAATATGAAGAAATAGGCATCTCAGCAAGAGGAAACTGTCCTCATGACAGTTCCTCTGAGTTGAGGAAAACTCGAATGAAGTTCTTGTTATATTTCAGATGCCAAAAATATCCAAAATCTACAGATGATAATACAAGCCTGAAATCTAAGCTCTTAGGAGACAGAGCAAGAACATCTCTAGTTCCAAGTCAGCTTGGGATACATAGTGAGAACCTGTCTCAAAAAACAAACAAACGAAAAACCAAACAAGTTCTGTTGTTGTGGAGCAATTGCCTAACATGTACAAGGTCCTGCATTTGATCCCCAGCATCACACACACACACACACACACACACACACACACACACACTCAAACACACACACTCACACACACACTCACACTCACACACACTCACTCACACACACACTCACACACACTCACACTCACACACACTCACTCACACACACACACACACACATTAATAACGTGTTGCAGCATTTGACTATAATCATGAGAAATTTCTCTGTCCTAATTGACTGATATTCATTCATTCTTGCAGCTAGTTCTCATTCCTACAGATGCACTCTAAAGGCTGGGTGGAAACAAATAAGGAGGTTTCCTCTGCTACCTGTAGCTCCGGGCTGTGGCTCCTCTTGGATGCATGTTAGCCTTGTGTGGTAGTCTGATAGCTTCACCTTGCTTCCTCTTTTCCAGCGTAAAAAGTACCGATGAGTCACTGTTGTCAGGAAAAGCAGTTGTTTTTCTTTTGCTATGTAGCCACCGATTTAGAAAAGTGGACTGATCTCCTCTCCTTTTTCCCTCCCTCACAGTTAACATGGCCACATCATCTTTCTTTCCTATGCCATTTCATGATCCCAGGTAAATTCAATGAAAGCTAATATTTTATGATCATATTGTCTATGATTTACACTGGAATTTTTGGAATCTTTTAGGTGCATACAGTTTTCAGTTTATTTCACCAGAATTTGCATAAGAGTGGGGATTTTGGTAAACCCTGGGCTGGACAAAGTTTTGTGAACTTCACCAGTTTAGTATATTTTTTACTTTGGAATATAATCAATATTGAAAAGTAAAAAAGAAAACTATAAATGTACAGGTAAGTAAATTAGTGTAATGTGAGCATTCCTGGCAAAGACTGCCAAGTTCCAAAAGTAGAATATTTTCAACACCCCAGGTAGCCATTCTTCCCCAGCACGACCCATTCTTCCATTTTGTGGTTTTTAAAATATTCACCCTGTGCTTTGCTTCACAGTTTCAGCTTAGACAACACAAATCAGAATAACTTCTGTTAGACTTTTCTTTGAATGGACTCAGAGGTCCTGCATCCATTGATGCGGTCTTATGCCTAGCACTGTTTCTGAAGTTTGCTGCCTATAGTTAGAGTAGATCCATTTTCATAACTGGACAGTGACCTATTGTCTTCATGGAGTAAAACATCCTGATCTCTTTGGCTTCTAGCACTTTCATGGCTTCCAGTATTAGGCTGTTGTGAACTGTGTTACTGTGAGCATCTTTGACCTTGAATCTTAAGGAGAGTAAGTACACATTTCTGTAAGGTGTGTGTGCCTCAGTGTGGAATGGCCAGTGTTTGTGTGCATGCATGATAAATGGGGTACATGGGAAAGCTTTCCAAACAGATTTTCTACCTTAGGCTCCCTTCTGCAGTTAAGCATTACAGATTCAAGTTGCCTGCACCTTTGTCATCAGACCCTGTGTATTTTGAATCATTGCTATCCTGGTGTTTCTGCAATGGTGACTCACTGTGAATTGCAGTTTTGCTTCCCTAACAACCAATAAAGTTGACATTGTGTGTGTGTTATGCTTTCTTTTTCTGTGGTGCCTGCTTAAGACTGTCCATTTTTATTATATTGCTGAATGCTTCCAATTGTTTTGACAGATTAATATACATTTCACACATCAATACAGTACAAATACTCTATCTTATAGATTTCTGTTTTCACTATAGCAGGTTGTTGTTTGTACATGGTATGATGCCATTTATTAAATTGAATTTATTTATTAAATAGAATCAATGAAGTCTACAACATGAATTCAACAAAACACTCCTTTCCCCATAGCTTGGCAATATTCCCCTCAGTATTAATTTAGGAATTCCATATTCAGAGTCTATGCTGCCACTGTTTAATCTTTCCTCCACCCTATTTGTCTTAGGCCTACAAGATACTAATTCAGTCATAACCTCATCGTATAGCTTGATGCCAGAAAGAACAAGATTTTCTATGACATTAATGATGGCAATGGCTTCATGAATATATATTTGTTCCCAATCTTGATTTGGACACATTTAATGTTTAGAGCTTTTATACATCAGTTATACCTCAGCAAAGTGATTATTTTGGAAGCAAACAGAGAAGTCTCACACAAATTTTAAAGAAAAAATCAAATTCACAGCTCAGATAGTAATCCTAAGAGGGCAAATGTGTTGTATGTGAATAAACTAAGGAAAAACAAGGCTTCAGGAACACGTGTTGGAAATTCTTGGAGAATATAATTCAAAAGGAGCTTCACTCTGGCTAGTGGCTTACCCAGACAAGTTGAGATAAAGCAAGCACTGAGGAGTGAGATAGAAACAACAGCGAAGACCCAAGGGATCAGCTGGGGATGTCGGGCACCTTTTGCTAAAACAAAAAGGAAAATAGGTTAGTCTCCTGTCTGCCATAAGATGAGGGAAGTCAAGATCATCAACTAGCAGGCTAAATGTGATAATGTGTAAAGTATTTTAGGAGTTCAGGAAACTTAAATATTTCCTGTGACTAAACCAATGTTAGAGCCTGCTAGTAAATAATAACAAAGAAAAAATATAAACTTGTTTTAATGAAGAAATGCTTTTATAAGCAGAACATCAGAACATAAAAAGTCATAAAAATCAAAACTTCTTTATAACATTGTGTAATACAGGCACACACACACACACACACACACACACACACGTGCATGAAGAATGCTCTTGTAATATCATTATAGAAGTCATATAGTTTCTAAAATCAATTAAAACACTGAGTAAAATTAGGAGCAGTAAGTTTTTTCAGTTTATTGCATATTTTATTCATTTTTACATTTCTTGTGATTTTTTTTTAAATTAATCATTCCTGTCGTTTACATCTCAAATGATATCCCACTTCCCGGTTACCCCTCCACAACCTCTCCTCCTTCCCCTTTACCTCTATGAGGGTACTCCCCCACCCACCCACCCACTCCACCCCACCACTACAGCATCTCCCTACACTGGGGCATCAAACCTCCATAGCATCAAGGGCCTCCCCTCTCACTGATGTCAGACAAGGCTATGGTCTGCTACAAATGTTTCTGGAGCCCTGGAGCCCTCCCTGTACACTTCTTGGTTCGTGGTCTAGTCCTTGGGAGCACTGGGTGGTCTGGCCAATGAGCAGTAAATTTAAACTGTTGAAATTATAAGTGGTCATTAAACAAATGAAAGTATGTACCATCTAGGAATTATGAACTAAAATATTGTGGCAAGATTTTCATATCCATTCAAAAAGCATATTGAAAGCATGCAGCGTTGGCATGACTGGGAGAAAGTACTCAAGGAGAGAGATGACGTATTGCTGAGAGTAGTAAGGAAAAATACACCCTGAGAAGCATCAATGAGCAGCATTTATTCATTCTTAGCGCTCTCTCTCTCTCTCTCTCTCTCTCTCTCTCTCTCTCTCTGTCTGTGTGTGTGTGTGTGCGTGTGCCATGGTGCACATGTGGAAGTCAAAAGACAACCTGTGGGCTTTTGTTCTGTCCCTCCACTGTGTGAGTCCTCAGGCTTGTCTAAGCCACCTCACTGGCCCAGCATTTATCCATTTATAACTGTACTACATTTGCTGTACCTACTCCAGTCTAGAACTCCATGACCCAGAAATAACTGCATTTATTTGTATAAAATAATACTTCTTGCAGCATTTTTTCTGCCAGGTCTGATGCAAGAAGAATGTAATGCCAACAACTCAGGAGGTGAGAGAAGAATTGTAAATTTAAGAGCTACCTGGGTTACATAGCCTAGGAAACACAGTGACAGTCTGTGAAAAAATTAAAAGTAAAGAAAGGGCTGAATGTGTATAGCTCAAGCTATACACATGTATAGCATGTGATAGACACTGGTTCCAATCCCCAACACAAAATAGTAACCAGAAACAAACAAGCAAAACACACACACATACAACCAAACAAGCAAAAAAGCAAGCGAGCAAAGAAACAAAATAAAACAAAAGCAAAAAACAACCAAGTTTTTGATATAGCATGGTCCTGGTGAAGTTAGCTCTAGCGAACTGATGAGATTAAGCAAGATTTAAATTGTAAGCATAATTTAACATTTTCCAATATATTTATTACTAGAACATCTTTTATTTATTCTTTGATAATTTCCTACATCTAAGCACTGTATCTTGATCATATCCATCCTTAAAAGCCCTGCCTCCCGTCTCACCCTCCTTTTCCCATCTGCAGGCATTCCCTACACATTCCCACTTCCCCTTTCATGTTCTCTCCTTTACTGCTTTGTCTCTGTAATCCACTGAGTCCACTAAGTGCTGTCTGATGGAATCAACATTCTGATCTTGCTGGTTTAATCTTACACTAAGTCTTGTGCAGTTGACCACAGCTGCTGGGAGTTCATGGCTACAACAGCCATGTCATATCCAGAAGATGCATAAAGAGCTTGCTTATAATAACTTAATATAATTATTATAACTAATTATTATTTAAAAGTCTCACAGTGCAGATCCAGTAGCATCCTTTAAATCAATTAGGAAACCAGGTAGAGTCTCTAGCATGCTATAAGCCTATATCTATGTGTGCTATATATTATTTTTCTCCCTTCCTGTCAAAGGAATCTTCCAAATTATTTAATTCTCCTTTCTTTTTGTCTGGTTTCTTTTTAAAATATACTTTATCTCCCCTCTTGCTTCTATCTGATTTTAGTATCACCTTTCCTTGGTCTTAGAATCTATTATATGGCTTACCGGGAATCAGCCATGTCGTTTGTCTCCATCAAGGCCATCCTCATTGTGTTCTCATCCCCCTCATCTTAAATCTTTACACTGCCATCAATTCACATTTTAAAATCATAGTTGTAAATACTTCATCTAGTTAAATGTGAAAAAGGCTGAGCATGATCACACATCAACTATCAACTCAGCACTCAGAAGTTGGAAGAAAGGAGGTCAAGTTTGAGGCAATCCCAGGATACTCAGAAAATTCAAGACCTGCCTATGCTACATAACAAGACTTTATCTTGAAGAAGGAAGAGTTAAGGGGAAGAAGAGGAAAACGAGGAGGAAGAAGAGGAGGATCAGGGGGAGTAAGAGGAACAGGAGAAGAGAAAAAGAGAAAGATGGAAGGACATGTAGATAGATAGATAGATAGATAGATAGATAGATAGATAGATAGATAG
>JADRCH010000749.1:0-52444 GCA_019843965.1 Rhynchomys soricoides | reverse complement strand
TAGATAGATAGATAGATAGATAGATAGATAGATAGATAGATAGATAGATAGAAAGAAAAGAAAGAAGTGAGAGACTCACATTTCATTTGGGATTCTTCCAGCCACATTATGTGTGTCAGGAGATTCTGGGTCCTCTTTACTTCTTGCCCAGAGTGTATATTTCCATCACAGGTGTCTCTTCAGAAACATTTAAGATTAGATATCAATACATCTGACCTATTCTGGTAAGATCAGTAAGTGTTCAGTATAAGAGAGCCAAGTGAAAAAGAATAAATCTTAAAAACAGTTTCCTGTAATGTACTCCAACAGATGGAGCAAAGAGGAAAAGGAAATTGAGAAAGCAACCCCAAAACAGTCAGTAGAAACTTCCAGAAGTGTGTCATGTAAGATTTCTCAATGTGTTTGTTACTCATACATCATCTTTTAAAGGTAGTTTGAGGTAAAAATAAGGCTTAGAAAGTTCTCTAGCTCAATGAGATGTGTCCAAGATGACAATGAACAAAACTTTTAACATAAAATTTGTGTACACAATGCCTGTGGACACATGAAATCCTTTGCTTTAGGCCAAGGAAGAGGATGGTGAAGCTGTTGATTAGATTTCAAAATTTTTCTCAGTTAAGAGAAAGTAGGCTTGTTAAGGCAAAGGAAAAAAGTTTGTATGACAGACACCATTGTGATCCCTTTCTCCACATACAGGATTATTGAAGAATGGATATTTGTGTCTCTCCAAAATTTATTTGTTGAAGCCATAAACACTTCTGCTGGGGTTTAAAGGTGGAACCCAAGAAGGTCATTAGAGTTAGCTAAGTTTGTAAGGGGGTCCTTCTGATAAAATTAGCATCTGTAGAACTTTGTCTCCTCTCTCCCTACTCCCTTCTCTCCTCTCTCCTCTCCTCTCTCTCCTCTCTCCTCTCTCCTCTCATCTCTCACCTCTCTCCTCCCCCATCTTCCTAGTCCCTTCTCTCCTCTTCCCTCTCCTTACTTCTTCTCCCTCCTCTCCACAACCCCTTCTAGAATGCTGGGACACAGCAAGATAGCAGACTTCTCCAAGCTTGGAGAAGAGCTCCCACCACAAAGGGATCTGTTGACTTTGTACATATAGCCTCCTTACAATCTTGAGAATAAATATATTTCTTGCACCTATAACACTGTTGTTGTGGCTGAAGTCTATGAACATAAATACCCAGCAAGTTAGAAATGTTTCTTAAAGTCTATTGTACAGCATATAACACCTTTCCAGATTTTTTTCCATAGCATCATTGAAGGCATGGAGGAAGTAAGATCATAGTTCTTGTTGTGTATTATCCTTGTGTCAAAATTACTGCTGTGATGGGCTTTGTAGTCACTATTCCTGATTGTCAACTTGACTATATCTGGAATGAACTACAATCCAGAATTAGAAGGCTTACCTCAGATCTTCAGCACCACATATAAAATGCCATGACAGTGAACCTATGAACCTCAGTGCTGGAGTAGAACAATGTGAGAGACAGGAGGATCATGCTAGGATGTGCTGGCCTCCAGCATAACCTGTGATCTAGATCTTGAGTCTGGAAGACACAAGTTTTAGGTGTGGTGGTATGCAGACCTTTAATCTGGGCTACACCTGCTGTGGGAGACCTACATAAGGACACTGGAAGAAGGAAGATTCAATCTTCTTTGCCTGTGGGACTGAGCAACTGCTAGATCCTTGGATTTTCATTCACAGCTGCTGCTGACCATTGTTGGGGAGTTGGACTACAGACTGTAAGTCTTCAACAAATTCCCTTACTATATAGAGACTACCTATAAGTTCTGTGACTCTAGAGAACCCTGGCTAATACAGGCCTGTTGGTTAAATTCCATAATTTTTCTAGATGACAAGACAGACAGCAAGTTTGTCAAGGGGGGAAACAGCAACAAAATCAGAGATGAAACTGGAAATGTGAGATTCTCTGCTAAGAAATATTTATAAATGATAAAAGGCAGGCCATCTTGACAGGGCTCCAAAGACAAATTGAATTTCATTAACAAAAATAACTTATTTCATTATGACAATGAAATATTTGAATGATATTTTAATGAATAAGGCTCACCATGGATTCACAATTATTCAGAGAGGAAATAATTTATATGTCATTAAATATAAATACGTGCTATAGATGTCATCTGTTTTCAATGGATCTCAGTGAACAAATAATTATGATTATGTATGTTAAATTTGTATTGTTTTCTTAAATGAAGACTACACACATTTTTTTAAGTATAGATATTTATTGTTTTGTTTTGTACAATTAAATAACAGATATACTATAAGGCAAATGATCATGGGCAAAAGAGTCCATTCTGTACCCAGAACAGAGAGGTCCAACATGTGTAAGCCGTTACAATTAATAACAGGTGGAGGAGGAAGCCAGGTGCACATATTGAAGATTCATAAAGTATAACAAAAGAGACTCAAATACAATCATCAGAAGCCAGCAATGCAGGGTTCCCTCCAGAAGGTAAAACCCTAACAGGTCCCTCCAGATTCTGCTGATAAAAGTACCACATGGTTTGGGAAATAGATAATCAGTGAAGCAGATAACACTAGCCAGGCATGCTGCCATAAGCACATCATTGTGGAAAAGATAAAAACTGCTAAATCAGCTGAGAAATGTTTGGTTGTACCATAGTTACATTATTTGGTAATCTATCAAGTAAATAGTGGTTACAGGCTCCATGTAGGATATGTTTTTAGAGAGAGCTGGGAAATGATACAGAAGGTCCTAGAGGTAGGGCAGGTATAGCTGCACAGATTGGTACAGGTTGGCCTAGGTGAGCAAAACACATTCAAGCAAGTTCTTATTGTGGGTTTCATGGAGAGGAGCATTGTGACTGATGTTGTGTGTGTGTGTGTGTGTGTGTGTGTGTTAAACACTGTAGTGTAGAAGTTTCTCTACCATTTGCAGGAATAGCAAGCAAGCTAGTATGAGATATATTTTTTTGCTTCTCAGTTAAGTAAATAGAAAAGTACATATGTTTGAACTTAATTCAAAATTGTTTCATTCATGAATTAAAATTGATTATGTGACATTGGCACTTTATAAAACCTTTAAATATAGTGTCCACTTTTGGTTTTTTATTGGTTATTTTAATTATTTACATTTCAAATGTTATCCCCCTTCCTTGATTCACCTCCCAAAACCTCCTATCCCACCCCTCCCTTCCCCCTGTTTCTGTGAGGGTGCTTCCCCATGAACCCACTCACTCCTGCCTCACCACCCTAGCATTCCCCTACACTGGGGCATCAAGCCTTCACAGGACCAAGGGTCTCCCCTCCCACTGATGCCAGATAAGGCCATCCTCTGCTACATATGCAGCTGGAGCCATGGGTCTTCCATGTGTACTCTTTGGTTGGTGGTTTTGTCCCTAGTGTCCACTTTTGTAATCATTGAATTTCTGTGAGCTGTTTATGTTGGTGTTTAGGGAGTTTCTGTTTCAGTCTGGATTGGCTGCTTAATTTAGGAGTTTTGTTTTTTGACACAGGGTTTCTCTGTGCCCAGGATGAAGCCCAAGCTGGTTTAATTTATGATATGCCCATCCCTACCTCCTGAGTGCTGGGATTATAGATATGTCCCATCACACTCGGATCTTAAAGTATATACAATTTTTAGTAAGCTAAAAACACTAGCAATAACTGCAAGCTACATACATACAATTTCACATTAGAAATGTAATGTGGGAAAATTGACCTTTATGAGAGAGAATGCACACACAAGTTTCACCTCTCAGGCACCATCTCAAATACCTAGAACAGACCACCAGTTCCACCCTACCTGGAAATCCAGTGTTAAATTTAAATGGATCTCTCAAAAAGCTGAGAGAGATGGTTCATAGGGACTTGAGCTCAGATCTTCAGCACCACATATAAAATGCCATGACAGTGAACCTATGAACCTCAGTGCTGGAGTAGAACAATGTGAGAGACAGGAGGATCATGCTAGGATGTGCTGGCCTCCAGCATAACTGAAAAGATGCCAAATTCCTATTTCATTGTTGTCTTAAGAGCCACTAAACCCAGATACTATTGTGGACGCTGGGAAGTGCTTGCTGATAGAAGCCTTATATGGCTGTCTCCTGAGAGGATTTTGCCAGAGCCTGACAAATACAGAGATGGAAGTTCGCAGCCAACCATTGGCTGAGCTGGGGTCCCTGATGGAGGATATGGAGAAGGGACTGAAGGAGCTGAGGGGAGTTGCAGGCCCATGGAGGGAGCAACAGTGTCAACAGGCCAGAACCCCCCAAGCTCCTGGGGACTGGTCCACCACCAAAGAATACACATGAAGCGACCCATAGCCCTGGCCACATATGTGGCAGAGGCTAGCTTTGTTGGACATCAGTGGGAGGAAAAGTCCTTGGGCCTGAGGTTGTTTAGATGCCCTAGTGTATGGGAATGCCAGGGCAGGAGGATGGGAGTGGGTGGGTGATGGGGAACCCTCATAGAGGCAGGGGAGGGGGGATGGGTTAGAGGGTTTCCAAAGGGCAGACCTGGAAAGGGGGAAACATTTGAAATGGAAATAAAGAAAATATCAAAAAAAAAGATATGTTTTCTTCAGAGATGTGTTGTCTTCAGAGATATGTTGTTTTAAGAGAATAGACAATGGAGTCATGGAGTAGGACTTTATGCATATGTACAGGTGTATACCATAAACACAACGATTAAAAAGTAAGTACACTTATTGGTTAATAAAACAAAGGTTTTGTGAAATTCAAGTGCAATGTTTTGCAGGAAGTGAGGCAGACAGAAGTTTCAGTGCTCCTTTGAGAACATGCCCTTTTAAATGCACCAAATATGATCCCAAGAATCAGAGATTCTTACTCTGATTATGTTAATTCTACCAATCCATGACCATGGGAGATATCTCCATTCTCTGAGATCATTAATTTCTTTCTTGAGAGACTTGAAGTTATTCTCATACAGATTTTTCACTTGTTTGTTTAGACTTACCCCAAGATATTTTATATTATTTGTGACTATTATGAAGGGTGCTGTTTCCCTAATTTCTTTCTCATACTGTTTGTCACTTGTATAAAGGATAGCTATTGATTTATGTGAGTAAGTTTTACACCTGTCCACTTTGCTGAAGTTGTTTATCAGCTGTAGAAGTTCTCTGGTAAAAATTTTTGGGTTGTTGACGTATACTATCATATATTATCTTCTAATAGTGATACCTTGACTACCTTTTTGCCAAATTGTAGCCCCTTGATCTCCTATTACTGTCTTATTGCTATAAGAAGAACTTTGAATACTATATTGAATAGATACAGGGAGAGTGGGCATCCTTATCTCATTCTTGATTTTAGTAGGATTACTTCAAGTATCTCTCTATTTAATTTGATATTGGCTGTTGGTTTGCTGTAAATTGCTTATATTATGTTTAGGGGTTGGCCTTGAATTCCTGATCTCTCCAATACTTTCAACAGGAAGGGGTGTTGTATTTTTCAAATGCTTTTTTAGCATCTTAAGAGCTGCTCATGTAATTTTTTTCTTTTAGTTTGTTTATATAGTGGATTATGTTAATGGGTTTCCATATATTAAACCAGACTTATATCCATTGGGTGAAGCATACTTGATCGTGGTGAATGATGGTTTTCATGTGTTCTTGGATTCAGTTTGTGAGAATTTTATTGAGTATTTTACCTCAAAATTTAAAAGCAATCTACAGATTCAACACAATTCCCATCAAAATTCCAACACAATTCTTCAAAGATATGGAAAGAGTAATTCTCAATTTCATATGAAAAAAACAAAAAACAAAAAAATCAGGATAGCAAAAATAATTCTTAACAATAAAAGAATTTCTGGGGGCATCACTGTCCCTGACCTCAAGCTATATTACAGAGCAATAGTGATAAAAAAAAAACTGCTTGGTATTGGTACAAGACAGACAGGTTGTTCAATAGCATAGAATTGAAAACCCAGAAATAAAGCCACACATTTATGGACATGTGATCTTTGACAAAGAAGCCAAAAATATACAGTGGAAAAAAAGAAAGCATATTTCATAAATGGTGCTGATCTAACTGGCAGTTGGTATGTAGAAAAGTGAAAATAGATCCATATTTCTCACTTTGCACAAAGCTCAAGTCCAGATGGCTTAAGAACCTCAACATAAAACCAGATACACTGAATCTAATAGAAGAGAAAGTGGGAAAGAGCCTCAAACTCATTGGCATGGGGGAAATTTTTCTAAACATAACTCCAATGGCTCAGGCTCTAGTATCAAGAATTGATAAATGGGATATCATGAAACTGGAAAGCTTCTGTAAGGCAAAGGACATAGTCAATAGGACTACAGATTGGGAAGAAAATCTTCACTGACCCCACATCTGATAGAGGACTAATAGCCAAAATATATAACTCAAGAAGCTACCCTCCAAAAAACCAAAGAGCTCAATCAAAAAAATGGGGTATCGAACTAAATAGATAATTCATAACAGAGGAATCTCAAATGGCTGAGAAGCACTTAAAGAAATGTTCAAAGTCATTACTCATCAGGGAAATGCAAATCAAAACAACCCTGAGATTCCACCTAACACCAATCATAATGGCTAAGATCAAAAACTAAGTTGACAGCACATGTTGGGGAGGATGTGCAGAAAAAGGAATACTCCTTCATTGCTGGTAAGATTGCAAAGTTGTACAACCACTCTTGAAATCAATCTGGAGTTTCCTCAGTCTTGTTAGCCATCAGGGGGAGGAGAGGCCCTTGGGCAGGAGGGTTTTAGATGCCCCAATATAGGAGAATGCCAAGGAGGGAAGCCGAGAGTGGGTGGGTAGGTAAATACCCCCATAGAGGCAGGGGAGGGGGGAGGAGATAGGGAGGTTCCAAAGGGAAGATCTGGAAAAGGGGAAACATTTGGAATGTAAATAAAGTATCAAAAAAAAGAGAGCACACTGGAAAAAGATTTACCTAAAGACCCAGCTATACAACTCTTGGGCTTATACCCAAAAGATGCCATACCATGCTACAGTGGCACAAGTGTTCCACTATGTTCATAGTGGCCTTATTTGTAGTAACCAGAAGCTGGAAACAACCCAAATGTCTCATAATGGAAAAATGATAGAAAAAATGTGGTTTATTTATACAATGGAATACTACTCAGCTATTAAGTACGAGAACATCTGAGTTTTACACACAAATGGACAGAACTAGAAAATTTCAACCTGAGTGAGGTAACTCAGACCAAAAAGGACATACATGCTATGTACTCACTAATAAGCAGATATTAGCCAAAAAAGTACAGCCTACCCAGGATACAATCCCCAGGACCCAATAAGGTTAACAAGCTGAATGGCCCAAGTGAGGATGTCTCAATCCCACTTGGGAAGGAAAAGAAATCAATCACATTGGGGCAGAGGGAGGGATCTGGGTGGGAGAGGGCATAGTGAGGGAAAAAAGGGGAACATGATTAGGTATTGGGGGTGTGAAACAGGACTGAAGTCCTAAGGACCAGCAGAAAGAATGGAAACAGGCAACCTCCAGAAGTAGGAGGTGGGGGGGGGACCCTCTAGGATGAACCAGAGCCTTGGGAGGTGAAAGACTCTCAGGACTCAAAGGAGGAACATTAGATGAAATGTCCTATTGTAGGGAGAGAGAACTTGTCGAGCCCACCTCCAGTAGAAAGACAGGGCATCAAGTGGCAGGATGGGGTTGCCATCCCACAGTCAAAATCCCTGACCCAGAATTGTTCCTGTCTAAAAGAACTGCTGGGACAAAAATGAAGAAGAGACTGGGTGAAAGGAGGTCCAGTGACAGGCCTAAATTAGGATCCAGCTCAAGGGGAAGCTCCAAGGTCTAACACTGTTGCTGATGGTATGGTGTGTTTGCAGATGGGTGCCTGGCATGACTGCCCTCCCATAGGACTAATGGGCAGCAGAAAGAGTCAGATACAGATACTTGCATCCAATCAATGGATGGAGACTGGGGACCCCTGTGGTTGAACTGGGGAAGTGCTGGAAGAAGCTGAGGAGCAGGGTGACCCTATAGGAAGTCCAGCAGTCTCAACTGACCTGGAACCCTGGGATCTCTAGGACACTGGGCCTCCAACCAGGCAGCATACACTCGCTGATATGAGGCCTCTGACATATAGGCAGTGGAGAACTGCCTGGTCTGGCCTCAAAGGGAGAAGATGCACCAAGCCCTGGAGAGTCTTGAGGCCCCACGGAGTTGGGAGATCTGGTGGGGTGGGGGTGAGGGATGGAACATCCTCTTGGAGACAGGAGAACAGGAATTGGGTGAGGAACAATCGGAGGGTGGACCAGAAGGGGGATAATGACTGGACTATAGAAAAAGATTAAAGAATAATAATAATAAATATCAATTTCAGAAGAGAATCAGAGACAAAACAATTGACCTGCAGCTCCTTCCCTCCAACAAAATGTCCTCATTGTGGAATGTTACCTTCTTCAGTTTCACAGTGGCTGTGAGAGAAAAGGTTATTTGACACAAACAAAATAGTGCTAAGAAAGCTAATTTGACCTCCTTCTTGTACTAGTTTTTCAATAGCATCAATAAGGCTGGATACTGTGCAGCTTACAGTTAGATCTTCTAGCTTAGATAAGCTTTGCTTGATTTTTGTCCATTGTGTTCTTTTCTTCACTACAAAGGCATTAGTGCCACTTCTTGATTTAAGACAGAACTACATTCCTACCTTGAAATCAGCAGGTGACATCCACTGTGCTGAAGTGGTTCTAAAACTCTCCAGTAAGCTATGCCTGTCATAAGAACATTCATTGTTCTTAGGCCAAAAACATATGATGACATTTGTAATTTTTATAAATTCCATAAAATCTTGAAAAACTCCATAACATTACACAGTCCTTGTCAGTATTAATTTAACTAGAAAATGATCATTTTTCTTAATTTTTTTCATTTATTTTCTGTTTATTTATTTATATTACTTCAGAATAACTCTAAGTATGATGACAAGATAAAGTGCAGGGACTGGAAAGATAGGTCAACAAGTTAGAGTGTGGATTGCTTTTCCAGAGGACACTGGTTCACTCCCAGTGCTGACATGGCAGCTAAAAAACATGTGTAACTTCAGTTTCAGGAGGTCAGATACCCTCTTCTGACATCAGTAGGCACTGCACCATGTGCACAGACATGTGCAAGCAAAACACCCACACATACATAAAGAAATGAAAATAACTGAATCGTAAGTAAAAGCTTATAGATAAGCAAACATCTCTTTCCAGGATGGAAAAGAAAAGTTGGTTTCTGTGGGAGTTACATTTAACACCTACTTAGAACCCTTTTTGAACTGACTATCTTGTAGGGGGCTGGGGTTGACAGAAATTTGTTCCTATGTTTAAATTTGACTCCCTTCACCAGGAGCTGAAAATTTCTAATGAAATTATCAACTTTATGTCAGAGGTGGGGGCAGAGAGACAGAGAGAGATGGGGGAGAAAAAGAAGCCCCACCATGATGCCAGGCTTCTCAGTGGTACTTTGATTTTCATTTATATGATGGTGCAGGATGTTGAACATTTTCTCATGTATTTATTGTCCATATATTGCCTTATGGTTTGCTTTTTGTTGTTTAATTATTTGAGTTATTAATTTTTTGTCAGATAGCTAAGTAGCAAAGATGTTCTCATACTCTGTTGTCTCTTCACCCTGCTCTTGCATGCACACACACACACACACACACACACACACACACACACACACTTTGCCTTCTCTAATATCTTCTGAGTCCACTAGTGCTGCCTGCATGTACATGGGTGTCACATGGAGCATGGTAGCCTCTTGGGTCCACAACACTGAAAGAAAGTAGCTCTCCCTCTCCCAGTCACCCTCAACTATCAATGCCAAAGGGTAGGACTTCATGCTGGGATTCTAGCCGTTTTGGTCTCATGGAAGACTTGTGCCTATAGTGCCAGCTGTTGAGTTCATGTGAGCAACTGCTTCACTGTCACATCTGGCAAATACTATTTAACTACAGACATCACTCCCTCTGTCTCTTGCCATCTTTGTGCCTCCTTTGTGATGATTCATGAGCTTTGGAGGAAGATAGTATGAGATATACATTTCATACTTAGAGCCAGTAACTGCACAGTTTCTTATTCCCTGTGTGTTGACCAGTTGTGAATTTCTATTAATCATCATCTACTGTAAAAATAAGCTTCTCTGATGAGGGTTTAATCTATTGATATAAATGTAAGATCATAGGAAGCAGTTCTATACTGTCCTTTTCACAGAATAGTAGTCCTAGGATTTCCCTCAGGGCCTATGACTTATCCAACAATGGATTTGGGACCCTGTTAACATGACCTGTCATGTTCTATCTTGTATAGTAGACTTTAAGTCCAATTAGAACATGGTCAGTTACTCCCATAGCATCAATGTTATTATTGAACAACTGGGCATATCTTGCCAGGGCTCACAGTTGGATAAGATTGATGCTGACTCTTCTCTTTCAGTAGTGTGCACAGAATATTCTATTTTGAAATGACTTTTGTATGGTATGGGAGATTGGAATATATTTTACTAAGATATCTTTTCAAAAAAAAATAATAATACAGACACTGTGTCCAAACCTTTTCTATCAGCATCCATAAGGCTGAGGTTGGAGGATATTAAGTTTAAGTCCCTCCAGACTAAATAATGAAACCTAGCCTCAAAAACAAGGAAAACAAAAACATTATGCATAAGAGTAGCAGAATTTCAAACCATGGTTCACAAGCGCAGAATATTTTAACAAATTAATCATCAAGAAGAAACTCTAGTCTAGAAGGGGAAAATGCAGATGTTGTCAAAAGAATGACAGAAACATGATATTTGATTTGTCAACATAATTATATACTAAAAGTTCATAAACTACAACTTCATAGATCACCATAGATAAATGGTGTTTCTTCAAGAAAGATTTTTTTGGTAGAGACAAGACAAAATTATTTCTAAGAAATATCTCTACCTCTCCTTTGCTCTCCATGAAATTGGGGTGCTTGAGTAGGCTAGAAGGGAAATAGTTATCCTAAGCTCTCACCCCTCAATTCACAAAGCCACTTTAAGTTGTATAATGGTGTAGACAGAGACCATTACAAAACATAACTGGTAAAAATGCAAAGGGATGATTTGCATTAATAAATATATCTACAATAATATATCTACAATATATCTACAAGATGACTCCTGCACTTAAGGATCAGGGAACATCACAGAACTGGTAAAAACTGTAAAAGCTGATGTACCAGAAAACCTGCTGCAAGATCATGTTTCCTAGAATTACAGGGAAACTGCACCCATGGACCTTGATAATACAGCTTCCTAAGCAGGATTGGAATGGTGACAACACCAATGGACAACCTATCAATTAGATGCTAGTCTCCAGCACCCCACTTGTAAAGAAAGAATTAATGGCAACTAAACAACTGCTGTGAGAATTAGTCTCTCCCAGAGATGAGCCCTCAAATTAATTATCCAATTCCAAGAGATCATTTCTGAAATCACATACCTACAAGCAACACCACACAGACTCCACAAGCTGTACTTATACATCTACTTACATACATAATATATTATGTATATATGTGTATATGTGTTTATGTTATGTATAATATTATACATGTATTATATTAGTAACATGGCGATATGTATATGTGTATGTGTATGTATATGATGTATTATGTATATGTATATATTAGTTGACAATGACCAAAAAACAAAGCCATGAATTTGACAGAGGGTGGAAGAGAGGGAAATGGGGGGGATAAATTAAGCAGTTGTATTTTAATATTAAAATAAATTCATGTATTTAATAAAACCATAAAAACTTCTAATGATTTTTAGATTCATACTGTGAATTTCTTACTTAGTTTCCTAGGGTCCACTATAAAAGGCAGCGTTTTTGGTAAAATCCAGAGCAGAGTGATGTCTAAAGACATTCAATGTAAAATGGTTTCGATCTCCAAGTGGAGCAGTAGGATTGCCTATGAGTGATTGAGAACAGAGCTCAAGATGAGCAGGAAGTCAGACACAACAGGAAGTTTGACTGCTCATGGCAAGATGGTACTTTTTCAGCAAAATTGCATTGTAGGGCAGATTATGAAACACATTGTTAATTTTCCAGTATGACTTTGATGAGTCACCAGCAAAGAGGAAGATGTCTGGAGAGCTAGTGAGACATAGAGAACATAGGGCAGAAAGGTCAATGGTTCTCAAAACCATGGGCAAAATCTTCTCAAAATTCAGCTCAGTTCTGTTACACTTACCATCTTTATGTGTTTGAAGGCTAAAATCTGCCATCATGGTGCTGACCCATTCAAAGCCAACTTTCCCAAGTTCCTCTCTATATATCTGTTCTCTGTATATATACCCAGGAAAGAGAACTTTGCTATCTCAGAGTTTGCTTGTGTTTGTTTATGGTATTTTTTGTTTACATATATTTTAATATCTATCACATTAAAATATGAGCCACAGTCAAAGATCTGTAAGGCATATCTCTTTTTGACAGTACCAGGAAAATTAGCAATTACATAATATAATCTACACAGACATTGCTCTCTCTATTCCTCCCCAATTACCTTCTCTTCTAACCAACACGCAGTTCACCCCCTTTCCCCCAAATAGTCCATTTGTATCTTCACCCCTTTTGAAAAGTCCAGTTTCTGTATATGAGAATAAGCATGGAATATTTATATACCTGGAAATACCATAATATTCTTAGTAATTGATGGAATCTCAGAATCATTTTGATTTCCTTGGTGGCTAAGGATGTCCAATAGGTGTTTAAGTTCTTCTTGGACATTGAAGATTCCTTTGTTGAGAATTCTCTGTTTAGCTCTGTACCCCTTTAATTTACTGGATTATTTGGTTTGTTGCCATCTAGTTTTTTTTCTTTTTAATTATTTTATTTATTTACATTTCAAATGTCCCCTTTCTAGTCCTCCCTCCACAAGTTCTTCACCCCATCCCTCCTCCCCTTTGCTTCTTAGAAGGTGCTCCCCCACCTCTTGACCAATACATATGTAGCAGAGAACTGCCTTTTCTGGCCTCATCAGGAATGGATGTGCTTAATCCTGTAGCAACTTAATGCCTCAGGGAAGGGGAATGCTAGCGGGGTGAGGTGAGAGAGGATGGATGGGTGGGGAACCACGGCAATAGTGTTGGGTTTGGTGTCTGCAGATATGATGGATCCACAGGTGGGGCAGTCTCCGGTTGACCCCTTCTTCAGTCTCTGTCCCATTTCTTGTCCCAGTTCTTCCTTTGGATAGGAACAGTTCCGGGTTAAAAACTATGAGATGAGTTGGTGGTCCCATCCCTTGACCAGGCCCCATGCCTATCTACTGGAGGTGGTCTCATCGGGTTCAATCTGTCCCTTATCTGTATATTTTGGCTAACGTCATCCCCATTGGGTCCTGGGAGGCTCACATTTCCCTGGTGTCAGGGACCCTCCAGTGGCTATCCCCAGTTCCTCATTGCTCCTGCTACATATTTTTGTCCCATTTCCTGACCTTCTATACCTCTCTCACATCTCCTCCAGTTCCTAATACTGACCCCCTGATTTCCTCTCCCTCCTGTTTCCCTCCCAGGTCTCCCTCTCCCTTCACCTCCCATGATCTTCTTGTTTCCCCCTCAATGCAGGATTGAAGCATCCACACCCTGGTCTTCATCTGTTCCACACTCTATATGGTCTGTGGGTTGTATCATGTGCATTGTGAGCTTCTGGTCTAATATCCACTTATTAGTAAGTACATACCATGTGTGATCTTTTGAGTCTGGTTTACCTCACTTAGGATGAAGTTAAATTCATTTGCCTGTGAATTTCATGAAGTCATTGTTTTTAATCGCTGAGTAGTACTTTATTGTGTATATGTACCATATTTTCTATATCAGTTCTTCTGTTGAGAGACATCTGGGTTGTTTCCAGCTTCTGGCTACTATAAATAAGGCTGCCATGAACATAGTGGAGTATGTTATATGGTAGAGCATCTTTTGGGTATATGCTGAGTAGTGGTATATCTGGGTCCTCAGGTAGAACTATTTTCAATTTTCTCAGGAAATGCCAGACTGAATTCCAAAGTGGTTTTACCAGCTCATAGTCCCACCAGCAATGGAGGAGTGTTCCTCGTTCTTCACATCCTTGCCAATATCTGCCATTATGATTGGTGTGAGGTGGAATCTTGGGGTTGTTTTGATTTGCATTTCCTGATGACTAAGGATGTTGAACATTTCTTTAAGTGCTTCTCAATCATTCAAGATTCCTGGGTTAAGAAATCTTATTTAGCTCTGTATTCTACTTTTTACTAGGGTTATTTGGTTCTCTGGTATCTACCTTTTTGAGTTATTGGTATATTTTGGATATTAGCTCTCTATCAGAGGTAGGGTTGGTAAATATCTTTTCCTAATCTGAAGGTTGCATTTTGTCCTACTGATAGTGTCCTTTGCTTTACAAAAGTTTTATATTTTAGGATGTCCTATTTGTCAATTGTTGATTTTACAGTGTAAGCCATTGTTGTTCTAGTCAGGAAGTTTTCCCATGTGCCCAAGTATTCAAGGCATTGCACCACTTTTGCCTCTATAATATTCAGCATATCTTGTTTTATGTAGAAGTCATTGATCAACTTGGAATTGATCTTTGTACAAGGAGATGAGAATGTGTGGGTTCACTTCTGGATCTTCAATTCTACTCCACTGATATATGTGCCTGTGTCTGTATCAATATCATGACAGTTTTCATCACTATTGCTCTATAGTATAGCTTGAGGTTAGGTATGGTTATTCCCCAAGAAATTCTTTTGTTGTTGAGAAAAGTTTTTGCTATCATAGGTTTTTTGTTATTCCAAATGAATTTGAGAATAGCTCTTTTTAACTCTATGAAGAATTGACTTGGAATTTTGATGGCGATTCATTGAATCTGTAGGTTGCTTTTGGTAAATAAAGTGGCCATTTTTACTATATTAATCCTGCCAATCCTGATCATGGAAGATATTTCCATCTTCTTCGATTTCTTTCTTTAGAGGCTTGAAGATCTTGTCATACAGATCTTTCACTTGTTTGGTTAGAGTCACACCAAGATATTTTATAATGTTTGTGACAATTGTGAAGGGTGTTATTTCCCTAATTTCTTTCTCAGACTGTTTATCCTTCAAGTATAAGAAGGCTACTGATTTGCTTGAGTTAATTTTGTATCCAGCCACTTTGCTGAAGTTGTTTATCAGCTGTAGCAGATCTCTGGTGGGATTTTTCAGGTCACTTAAGTATACCATCATATCATCTACAAATAGTGATATTTTTATTTCTTCTTTCCAATTTTATCCCTTTGATTTCCTTTTGTTGCCTGATTGCTCTAGCTACAACTTCAAGTACTATGTTGAAAGGATTGGGAGAGAGAGGGCAGCCTTGTCTAGTCCCTGATTTTAGTGGGATTGCTTTGAGTTTCTCTCCATTTAATTTGATGTTGGCCACTGGTTTGCTGTATATTGCTTTTACTATGTTTAGGTATGCTCCTTGAGTTTCTGATCTTTCCAATACTTTTATCATGAAGGGATGTTGAATTTTGTCAAATGTTTTTTCAGCATCTAATGAAATGACCATGTGGTTTTTTTTCTTTGAGTTTGCTTATATAGTGGATTACATTGATGGATTTCTGGAGATTGGACCATCCCTGCATCCCTGGGATGAAGCCTACTTGATCATGGTGAATAATTGTTTTGATGTGTTCTTGGATTCGGTTTGCAAGAATTTTATTGAGTATTTTTGCATCGATATTCATAAGGGAAATTGGTCTGAAGTTTTCTTTTTTTGTTGGGTCTTTGTGGGGCTTTGGTATCAGTGTGACTGTGGCCTCATAGAATGAATTGGGTAGTGTTCCTTCCGTTTCTATTTTATGGAATAGCTTGAAGAGTATTGGTATTAGGTCTTCTTTGAAGGTCTGATAGAATTCTGCACTGAAGCCATCTGGTCCTGGGCTTTTTTTGGTTGGGAGACTTTTAATGACTGCTTCTATTTCTTTAGGGGTTATGGGACTGTTTAGATGGTTTATCTGATCCTGATTTAACTTTGGTAATTGGTATCTGTCTAGAAACTTGTCCATTTCCTCCAGATTTTCCAATTTTGTTGCATATAGGCTTTTGTAGTACGATATGATGATTTTTTTAATTTCCTCAGAGTCTGTTGTTATATCTCCGTTTTCATTTCTAACTTTGTTAATATGGATACTGTCTCTGTGCCCCCTGGTTAGTCTGGCTAAGGGTTTATCTATCTTGTTGATTTTCTCAAAGAACCAGCTCTTGGTTTTGTTCATTCTTTGTATAGTTCTTTTAGTTTCCACTTGGTTGATTTCGGCCCTTAATTTGATTATTTCCTGCCTTCTACTCCTCTTAGGTGTATTAGCTTCTTTTTGTTCCAGAACTTTCAGGTGTGCTGTTAAGCTGTTAGTATATGCTCTCTCCAGTTTCTTTTTGGAGGCATTCTGAGCTATGAGTTTTCCTCTTAACACTGCTTTCATTGTGTCCCAAAGGTTTGGGTAAGTTGTATTTTCATTTTCATTGAATTCTAAGAAGTCTTTAATTTCCTTCTTTATTGCTTCCTTGACCAAGTTATCATTAAGCAGAGCATTGTTCAGCCTCCATGTGTATGTTGGCTTTCTGTTGTTGTTTTTGCCATTGAAGACCAACCTTAATATGTGGTGATCTGATAGGAGGCATGGAATTATTTCAATTTTCTTATATCTGTTGAGGCTTCTTTTGTGACCAATTATATATCAATTTTGGAGAAGGTACCATGAGGTGCTGAGAAGAAGGTATATTCTTTTGAAGCAGGATGAAATGTTCTATAGATATCTGTTAAACCTATTTGGTTCATAGCATCTGTTACTTTCACTGTGTCTCTGTTTAGTTTATGTTTCCAAGATCTGTCCATTGTTGATAGTGGGGTGTTGAAGTCTGCCACTATTATTTTGTGAGGTGCAATGTGTGCTTTGAGCTTTAGTAGAGTTTCTTTTATGAAAGCGGGAGCTCTTACATTCGGGGCATAGATGTTTAGAATTGAGAGTTCTTCTTGGTAGATATTTCCTTTGATGAGTAAGAAGTGTCCTTCCTCATCTTTTTTGATAAATTTTGGTTGAAAGTCAATTTTATCCGATATTAGAATGGCTGTTTATATATCCAGCCTGTTTCTTGGGGCCATTTGCTTGGAACATTTTTTTCCATCCCTTTACTCTGAGGTAGTATTTGTCTTTAACATGGAGGTGCATGTCCTGGATGAAGCAAAATGCTGGGCACTGTTTATGGATCCAGTCTGTCAGTCTATGTCTTTTTATCAGGGAGTTGAGACCATTGATGTTAAGAGATATTCAAGAATAGTGATTGTTATTTCCTGTTATTTTTGATGTTGTTTATAGTGTTTGTGTGGCGATCTTCTTTTGAGTTTGTTTAAAGATTACTCTCTTCCTTTTTCTTGAGTGTAGTTTCCCTCCTTGAGTTGGCATTTCCCATGTATTATTCTTTGTAGGGCTGGGTTTTTGGAAACATACTGTGCAAATTTGGATTTGTCATAGAATATTTTGGTTTCACCATCTATGATTATTGAGAGTTTTGCTGGGTATAGCAGCCTAGGCTGGCATTTGTGTTCTTTTAGAGTCTGTATGAGCTCTGCCCAGGATCTTCTAACTTTCATAATCTCTGGTGAAATGTCTGGTGTGATTCTGATAGGTCTGCCTCTATATGTTACTTGCCCCTTTCCTTTACTGCTTTTAATATTCTTTCCTTGTTTTGTGTATTTGGTGTTTTGACTATAATGTGACAGGAGGAATTTCTTTTCTGTTCTACTCTATTTGACGTTCTGTAGGCTTCTTGTATACTTACATTCATCTCTTTCTTTAGGTTAGGGAATTTTGTTGAAGATATTTACTGGTCCTTTAAGTAGGGAGTCTTCACTCTCTTCTATACCTATTATCCTCAGGTTCTGTCTTCTCATTGTATCCGGGATATCTTGGATGTTTTGGTTTAGGAGCTTTTTGCATTTTGTGTTTTCTTTGACTGTTGTGTCCATGTTTTCTATGGTATCTTCTGCACCTGAGATTCTCTCTTCCATCTCTTGTATTCTGTTGCTGATGCTTGCATCAATGACTCCTGATTTCTTTCCTATGATCTCTAATTCCAGGGTTTTCTCCCTTTGTGATTTCTTTATTGTTTCTATTTCTGTTTTTAATTCCTGAATGGTTTTGTTCATTTGTTTGATTGTGTTTTCCTTTATTTCTGCCCATTTTACTGTGTTTTCCTATAATTCTTCAAGGGATGTTTGTGTGTCCTCTTTAAGGGCTTCCAGTTGTTTACCTGTGTTCTCTTGTATTTCTTTAAGGGAGTTATTTATTTCCTTCTTAAAATCTTCTATCATCCTCTTGATAAGTGATTTTAAGTCTGAGTCTTCCTTTTCTGCTGTGTTGGGGTATCCAGGGCTGGCTATGGTGGAAAAGCTGGGATCTGATGAAGCCAAGTAGTCTTGGTTTCTGTTCCTTGTGTTCTTGCCCTTGCCTTTCACCATCTGGTTATCTCTGGTGTTAGCTGGTCTTTCTCTCTCTGACTGTGGCTTGTCTTTCCTTCAAGCTCAGATGCCAATAATCCTGGGAGACCTGTTCTCTCTTCCAGCTGTTCTTCAGATCCTGCGTCTGGAGCCCGCCTCCATCTGGCTCCTCAGCACAAGTGGGCAGTTAGCTTTCTCCCTGCACTGCTTGTATATGGAAGCCTGGTGGGCTAGGCCGGGTTTCTGGCCACAGGTGGAGGCAGGCAGGCTCTTTCCTCCTGGCTTTTCCTCAGTCCCTGTTCCTGGAGCACACCTCCCGCTGGCTCCTCAGCACAAGTGGGCAGATAGCTTTCTCCCTGCACTGCTTGTATATGGAGGCTTCCTGGGTCAGGCTTGTGTCTCTGGCCACAGGTGGAAGCAGGCATTCTCTTACCTCCTGGCTTTTCCTCAGTCCCTGTGTCTGGAGCCCGCCTCCCGCTGGCTCCTCAGCACAAGTGGGCAGGTAGCTTTCTCTCTGCACTGCTTGTATATGGAGGCTTCCTGGGTCAGGTGGGTGTCTCTGGCCACAGGTGGAAGCAGCGGGATTGTGTTTTAAAACACAACACACTATACATTTTTCAAATTAGATTTCAGAACAGAATATAGCAACATAGTAAGATATTAAGAGTTTTTAAGTCATTACATAAGTATAAAACACAACAACATCAGATTGAGGGCTTTGATTTATAAGAAATAATTAGTTATGATCTTGACATCAATTTTCTAATAAAGATATAGATGAGGGCTAGAGAAGTGGCTCAGATATTAAGAGTGCTTGCTGCTTTTCCAGAAAATGTGAGGATTCTGTTCCCATCACTCATATTGGCCAGGTACTACCACCTATAACCCCAGCTCCACAGATCCAAATCATTGACTCTACAGACCCAAATATACATGGTAGACACTCACAGAAATACATCTGTGTGTAAATACCTGAGTTGGGTTTTTATCATTCTACACTCTTCAAACTCAATTTTCTCATCTCTACTGTGAATAGCAGTAATGTGTGTCTCATAGGACTCTTATGGGAGTACATGGGAGAGTAAAAGGAACTCTACCCCTGGAGGTTACACCAGGAGGGAGCTATTTTAGCTTCTTAACCAACAGCTGGAACACCCTAAATTCTCCTCATGATACAGAAGCGAGGACTTCTCTACGCAACTCTAGACTCATGTGGCACTCTCATTGTATGGTGTCTGATCAACCCATTGCCATTGTCGATGACCTGGATCTGAAAGTCCTATAAAATAACCAGCAGCAGCATCCAGCATTCTGGTGATAAAATCCTAAGAAGAAAGAAAGATAGACAGCATTGAGCCTGAGAGCATCTTTTTTATTTGATACTTCATTTACATTTCAAATGTTTCCCCTTTCCAGGTCTCCCCTTTGGAAACCCCCTATCTCACTCCCCTCCCCCTGCCTCTATAAGGGTATTCACCCAACCACCCTCCCACTCCCATCTTCCCTCCCTGGCATTCCCCTATACTGGGGCATCTAACAGTCGACTGAGAGCATCATTTTTCTGTTACAGAATTTTTATAAGACCTTTTAAAATTAACTTCAATGATACAAAATTACAGGGTTCAATATGATGCACATATGCAAATACACAATAGTCAATTCCTACTTTATATCTTTAGGCCCTTAAATATTTTTCAATTTTTAGACTAATATTCAATAATTGTAAAATGTGGTATTTTGACTAATTTTTTGTGGTCACACATATGGGATAAGAAAACAAAGGATCTAGGAATAAAAGAGTTCCCAGCTACCCAGAAGAGTGCACATCTTATAGCCCCACCTCCCCTCCCTCAAGGAGTGCAGGTCTCCACCCCCCAGGAATGCATGTCTCTTCACCCACACACACACCCTAAGAGTGCATGTCTCAAGACACATTTGAAGTCATCACTCATGTTTGCTCAACTGCAAACAATCTCTAACAACAATCATAATGGATTGCCAGCTCAGACTCACTCTCCTCCTTTCTTCACCAACACCATTCTCAATAGTTGTATACGAGCAAATATTGCACATCTAATCATTTTCCATTCATAACTTCAGATATTTCGTTTCTGAGGACTGGTCATGACCTTCGCAATTGGGTACTATTTTTCTGCACCTTTCTCTGTTAGGCAGTTGATTCTACAGGAAGCATTAGAGTGCTGAAACCACAAACTGATCTTTCAAATAGAAGCATTTTACCCTTCCATCCAACCTTATGTGTCGCATTTCTGATTCCATGGTTCCTCGGAAGTTGTTTATTTCTACTTAAGAGGGGCCAAGGTGTAGAAGGCAAAGGTTGAAGCAATCATTCCTGTCTATCTTCTGGAAAGGCTTCTGCCACAGCACCAACACCCATGTTAACAAAACTCCACTTTAGTAGAAACAGGCAGACATCTGGGCCAGGCCCCAGTCTCTCCCAGGATGCACCTGCTCTTCCTGGCTGTGGATCACCACCAGATGAGCACCCATGTGGGAGCAGTTCTCCTTACTCTCATTCCAAGATGCCACCAAGTCAATTGAAATGAAGTAGCAGTGGGAACTAAATGGCTTCCAATCCTTTGGGCAACAGATCCAGACTGTGTCTTTGGGGTGATGGGGAGAAGGAAATGTAAATGCAATGTAATAAAGTCATTTTAAAGTTATTTGTGTGCAGACACCACATGGAAACTGAGACTTCCAACTTCTCCCAGATGCAGCAGAGCCCATCACCTCTCAGGTGTCAAGAAACCCAAGTATATATCCTTTGACACTACTGTCAGGGCCCCTTTGTACTTTTGGGGTGCTATCAGGAAAAGCCAGAAGAACAGTGTATAAAAGACACCCAAAATCTCAAGACATAACACATAAAAATCTGGGTATTCAAAAAATAGAACTCATCACACCAAATATCAGAAAATCTCATAATATATATGTTATATTTAAGCAATCCATGTCAATAATTATGGCAGCAATATTCTGATAGAAACTATTAAATTCATGATGATAAAAATACCTCACAAAAATATTTAAAAAGATTCTAGAAATAAATGTAAAATAGAATGCCTAAGGAAGATTATATATATATATATATATATATATATATATATATATATCCCTCTGGTCTGTACCTCCACATGCACCTGTGGCAGATAGAGTGCCTGACTCTCCCCTCCCCACACCTGACCACAACCTGCCTGTCACCTAGAAGGTCTGCCCTGAACAGGGACACATGTGAGACCTTCACCAGCTGGGATGCCCACAGAGCCCAGCAGGTGTGAGATCTATCTTGTTCTGCCTGAGGATCATACCCCTTCCAGTCTGCACCTGTGGCAGATGGGTAAGGCTTTCTCCCAACTCCACACAGCTTACCTGTCTGTCAGGAGGTCTGCCATAACTGGGGACACAGGCAAGACCCCTGCTCCCATAATCAGGCCAGATAGGACAGAGCTTGACAGACTTGGATCTATCCTGCTCTGCAGGAGCTACATTGCCCTTCTGGTTTGCACCTCCAGCTACACCTGTGGTAGATCAGCATGTCTGCTTTCTGACCCCACAGCCTGCCTCTCTCTCTCCCCGGAGGTCTGCCCTAACCAGGGACACAGGTGACATGCTCTAACTAGAGACAGAACTGTCTGCTTCCAATTAGACCTGCTCTACCCTAGGTCACACAGCTCCACCTGCCTCAGAGTTGGCCTGCTCCAATCTGAGAAACCTAAGCCAGTTAACACCAGAGATAATTAGATGGCAAAAGGCAAGCAAAAGAATATAAGCAACAGGAGTCAGTGTAGTTTGAACCATCAGAACCCAGTTCTCCTACTGCAGTAAGCCAGCCCTACACAGGATACTAGAAGAAAAACTGCAACCCAAAGCAGTTAACTATGCCCAAGAAAACACAGGAAATTAATCGTCTCACAACAAAGCAAAAAGAAGAAACTCAGACACATATAATATCACTTCCAACAACAAAATACTAGGAACTAACAATCATTTGTCATTAATATCTCTCAACATCAATGGAATCATTTCCCCAGTAAAAAGACACAGGCTAATAGGCTCAATATGTAAACAGAATCCATCATTGTGCTGTATACAAGGCACACCCCTCAGCAACATAGACAGATACTACCTCAGAGTAAAGGGCTGGAAAAAGTTTCCCAGGCAAATGGTCCTAAGAAACAATCTGGAGTGGCCATTCTAATATCTAATAAAATAGAATTTCAACCAGAAGAAATCAAAAGAAAAGGAGAAGGACACTTAATACTCATCAAAGGTAAAATCCACCAAGATGAAGTCTCAATTCTGAACATCTATGCTCCAAATACAAGGGCAATCACATTTGTAAAAGGAACTTTACTAAAGTTCAAAATATACATTGAAGCACACACAAGAATAGTCAAAGACTTCAACATCCCACTCTCACCAGTAGACTTTAAGCCACAAACTCAACAGAGACACAGTGAAACTAACAGAAGTTTTGAACCAAATGGATTTAACAGATATCTACCAAGCATTTCACCCCCAAACAAAAGAAAATACCCTCTTCACAGCAACTCTGGAAATTTCTCCAAAACTGACCATATATATATGTCAATAATGTGTGTGTGTGTGTGTGTGTGTGTGTGCGCGTGCGCGCGCGCTTGGTAGATATCTGTTAAATCCATTTGGTTCAAAACTTCTGTTAGTTTCACTGCACACATACATACACACACACACACACACACACACACACACACACACCAAGCCTCAATAGGTGCAAGGAGATTGAAATAATCCCATGCATTCTATGAGATCATGACAGATTAAGGCTAGACTTCAGAAACAACAGAAAGCCAACATACTCATGGAAAGTGAATAACTCTCTGCTCAATGAAAATTTGGTCAGGGAAGAAATAAAGAAAAAATTAAACATGTTATAGAATTTAATAAAAATGAACCACACCATACTCAAACTTGTCAAACACAATGAAAGAAATGCTAAGAGGAAAATTCATAATACTAAATGCCTTGATAAAGAAATTGGAGAGGTCTTGTATTAGAAACTCAAGAGCACACATGAAGGCTCTAGAACAAAAAGAAGCAAACACATAAATGAGGCGTAGAGAGCTGGAAATAAACTCAAGGCTGAAGTCAAACAATTAGAAACAGAAAAATACAAAGGATCAACAAAACCAAGAGCAGGTTCTTTGATAAGAAAAGAAACCAGATAAATAAACTCTTAGCCAAACTAACTAAAAAGCAAAGAAACAATATTCAAATTAATAAAATCAGAAATAAAAATGGCAACATAACAGAAACTGATGAAATTCAAAAAATCATCAGATGTTCCTACAAAAGCCTATACTTGACATAATTGCAGCATATAAATGAAATGAGTGATTTTTCTAAACAAATACCATGTACCAAAGTTAAATCAAGAGCAGATAAACCATCTAAACAAGCCCATAATCCCTAAGCTAATAGCAAAAGTCATTAAAAACCTCACAACCCAAAAAAGCCGAGGGCCAGAAGGTTTTAGTGCAGAATTTTATTAGACCTACACAAAAGATGCAATACCAACACTCTCAAACTATTCCATAAAATAGAAACAAATGGAATACTACCTTATTCATTCTATGTAGCCATAATTACTCTGATACCTAAACCACACAAAGACCCAACAAAGAAAGAGAGCATCAGACGAATTTCCCTTATAAATATCGATGCAAAAATACTCAATAAAATTCTCTGAAACTAAATCCAAGAGAATATCAAAACAAAATTCACCACAATCAAGTAGGCTTCGTTCCAGGGAAGTAAGGTTGGTTCAACATATGAAAATCCATCAATATAATCCACTATATAAACAAACTCAAAGAAAAAAATCACATGATCATCTCATTAGATACTAAAATGGCATTTGACAGAATACAACACCCCTTCATGTTGAAAATCTTGTAGAGGTCAGGAATTCATGGCACATATCTAAACATAATAAAATCAGCATATAAGAAATCAACAGCCGGGGCTCCAGACGCAGGGACTGAGGAAAAGCCGGGAGGTAAGAGCCTGCCTGCTTCCACGTGTGGCCAGAAACCCCACCTGGGCCAACAGGCCTCTCCATATCAAGTTGCTCAGGGAGAAAGCTACCTGCCCACTTGTGCTGAGGAGCAAGCAACAGGAGGAATCCAGACGCAGGATCTGAAGAACAGCTGGAAGAGAGAACTGATCTCCCAGGAATATTGACATCTGAGCTTGAAGGAAAGACAAGCCACCATCAACGAGAGAAAGAACAGCTAACTCCAGAGATAACCAAATGGCGAAAGGCAAGGGCAAGAACACAAGAAACAAAAATCAAGACTACTTGGTATTGCCTGAATGCAGCACTCCCACCACAGCCAGCTATGGATACCCCAACACAGCAGAAAAGGAAGACTCAGACTTAAAATCACTTATCAAGAGGATGATAGAAGATTTTAAGAAGGAAATAAATAACTCGCTTAAAGAAATACAAGAGAACACAGGTAAACAACTGGAAGCCCTTAAAGAGGACACACAAACATCCCTTGAAGAATTATAGGAAAACACAGTAAAATGGGCAGAAATAAAGGAAAACACAATCAAACAAATGAACAAAACCATTCAGGAATTAAAAACAGAAATAGAAACAATAAAGAAATCACAAAGGGAGAAAACCCTGGAGTTAGAGAACATAGGAAAGAAATCAGGAGTCATAGATGCAAACATCACCAACAGAATACAAGAGATGGAAGAGAGACTCTCAGGTGCAGAAGATACCATAGAAAACATGGACACAACAGTCAAAGAAAACACAAAATGCAAAAAGCTCCTAAACAAGAACATCCAAGATATCCAGGATGCAATGAGAAGACAGAACCGGAGGATAATAGGTATAGAAGAGAGTGAATATTCCCAACTTAAAGGACCAGTAAATATCTTCAACAAAATTATAGAAGAAAACTTCCCTAACCTAAGAAAGAGATGAACATAAATATACAAGAAGCCTTCAGAACTCCAAATAGACTGGACCAGAAAAGAAATTCCTCCCGTCACATTATAGTCAAAACACCAAATACACAAAACAAAGAAAGAATATTAAAAGCAGTAAGGGAAAAGGGGCAAGTAACATATAAAGACAGACCTATCAGAATTGCACCAGACTTCTCACCAGAGACTATGTACGCTAGAAGATCCTGGGCAGAGCTCATACAGACTCTAAAAGAACACAAATGCCAGCCTAGGCTGCTATACCCAGCAAAATTCTCAATCATCATAGAGGGTGAAACCAAAATATTCTACGACAAATCCAAATTTGTACAGTATGTTTCCACAAACCCAGCCCTACAAAGAATAATACATGGGAAATGCAAACGCAAAGAGGGAAACTACACTCAAGAAAAAGAAAGAAAATAATCTTTCAACAAACTCAAAAGAAGATCGCCACACAAACAATATAAACAACATCAAAAATAACAGGAAATAACAATCACTATTCTTTAATATCTCTTAACATCAATGGTCTCAACTCCCCCCCCAAAAAAAACATAGACTGACAGACTGGATCCATAAACAGGACCCAGCATTTTCCTGCATCCAGGAAACGCACCTCAGTATTAAAGACAGACACTACCTCAGAGTAAAGAGCTGGAAAACAATTTTCCAAGCAAATGGCCCCAAGAAACAGGCTGGAGTAGCTCATATCGGATAAAATTGACTTTCAACCAAAATTCATCAACAAGGATGAGGAAGGACACTTCTTACTCATCAAAAGAAAAATCTACCAAGAAGAACTCTCAATTCTGAACATCTATGCCCCAAATGCAAGGGCCCCCACATTCATAAAAGAAACTCTACTAAAGCTCAAAGCACACATTGCACCTCACACAATAATAGTGGGAGACTTCAACACCCCACTGTCAACAATGGACAGATCTTGGAAACATAAACTAAACAGAGACACAGTGAAACTAACAGATGCTATGAACCAAATGGGTTTAACAGATATCTATAGAACATTTCATCCTGCAACAAAAGAATATACCTTCTTCTCAGCACCTCATGGTACCTTCTCCAAAATTGATCATATAATTGGTCACAAAAGAAGCCTCAACAGATATAAGAAGATTGAAAAACTCCTATGCCTCCTATCAGATCACCACGTATTAAGGTTGGTCTTCAATTGCAACAACAACAACAGAAAGACCACATACACATGGAAGCTGAACAATGCTCTGCTTAATGATAAGTTGGTCAAGGAAGCAATAAAGAAGGAAATTAAAGACTTCCTAGAATTCAATGAAAATGAAAGTACAACTTACCCTAACCTATGGGACACAATGAAAGCAGTGTTAAGAGGAAAACTCATAGCTCTGAATGCCTCCAAAAAGAAACTGGAGAGAGCATCCACTAACAGCTTAACAGCACATCTGAAAGTTCCAGAACAAAACGAAGCTAATACACCTAAGAGGAGTAGAAGGCAGGAAATAATCAAATTAAGGGCTGAAATCAAACAAGTAGAAACTAGAAAAACTATAAAAAGGATCAACAAAACCAGGAGCTGGTTCTTTGAGAAAATCAACAAGATAGATAAACTCTTAGGCAGACTAACCAGAGGGCACAGAGACAGTATGCAAATTAACAAAATTAGAAATGAAAAGGGAGATATAACAACAGATTCTGAGAAAACTTAAAAAATCATCAGATTCTACTACAAAAGCATATACACAACAAAACTGGAAAATCTGGAGGAAATGGACAAGTTTCCAGGCAGATACTAATTATCAGGATGAGTCAGGATTAGATAAACCATCTAAACAGTCCCATAACCCCCTAAAGAAATAGAAGCAGTCATTAAAAGTCTCCCAACCAAAAAAAGCCCAGGACCAGATGGGTTCAGTGAAGAATTCTATCAGACCTTCAAAGAAGACCTATTACCAATACTCTTCAAGCTATTCCATAAAATAGAAACAGAAGGAAAACTACCCAATTCATTCTATGAGGCCACAGTCGCACTGATACCAAAGCCCCACAAAGACCCAAGAAAGAAAGAAAACTTCAGACCAATTTCCTTTATGAATATCGATGCAAAAATACTCAATAAAATTCTTGCAAACTGAATCCAAGAACACATCAAAACGATCACTTACCATGATCAAGTAGGCTTCATCCCAGGGATGCAGGGATGGTTCAATACCCAGAAATCCATCAATGTAATCCACTACAGATGCAAACTCAAAGAAGAAAACCACATGGTCATTTCATTAGATGCTGAAAAAGCATTTGACAAAATTCAACATCCCTTCATGATAAAAGTCTTGGAAAGATCAGGAATTCAAGGAGCATACCTAAACTTAGTAAAAGCAATATACAGCAAACCAGTGGCCAACATCAAACTAAATGGAGAGAAACTCAAAGCAATCCCGCTAAAATCAGGGACTAGACAAGGCTGCCCTCTCTCTCCCAATCCTTTCAACATAGTACTTGAAGTTCTAGCTAGAGCACTCAGGCAACCAAAGGAAATCAAACGGACACAAATTGGAAAGGAAGAAATCAAAATATCACTATTTGCATATGATATGATGATATACTTACTTGACCGGAAAAACTCCACCAGAGATCTGCTACAGCTGATAAACACCTTCAGCAAAGTGGCTGGATACAAAATTAACTCAAGCAAATCAGTAGCCTTCCTATACTCGAAGGATAAACAGTCTGAGAAAGAAATTAGGGAAATGACACCCTTCACAATAGTCACAAACAATATAAAATATCTTGGTGTGACTCTAACCAAACAAGTGAAAGATCTGTATGACAAGAACTTCAAGTCTCTGAAGAGAGAAATCGAAAAAGACCTCAGAAGATGGAAAGATCTCCCATGCTCATGGATTGGCAGGATTAACATAGTTAAAATGGCCATCCTGCCGAAAGCAATATACCGATTCAATGCTATCCCCATCAAAATCCCAACTCAATTCTTCGTAGACCTAGAAAGAGCAATTCTCAAATTCATATGGAATAACAAAAAACCCAGGATAGCAAAAACTATCCTCAACAATAAAAGGTCTTCTTGGGGAATCAGCCTCCCTGACCTCAAGCTGTACCACAGAGCAGTAGTGATAAAAACTGCATGGTATTGGTACAATGACAGGCAGGTTGATCAATGGAATAGAATCGAAGACCCAGAAATGAATCCATACACATATGGTCACTTGATCTTCGACAAAGGAGCTAAAACCATACAGTGGAAAAAAGACAGCATCTTCAACAAATGGTGCTGGATCAACTGGAGGTCTACATGTAGAAGATTGCGAATTGATCCATTCCTATCTCCCTGCACAAAGCTCAAGTCCAAGTGGATCATGGACCTTCACATAAAACCAGATACACTGAATCTAATAGAAGAGAAAGTAGGGAAGAGTCTTGAACACTTGGTCACAGGGGAAATGTTCTTGAATAGAACACCAATGGCTTGTGCTCTAAGGTCAAGAATTGACAGATGGGACCTCATAAAATTACAAAGCTTCTGTAAGGCAAGGGACACTCTAATTAGGGCAAAACAGCAACCTACAGATTGGGAAAATATCTTTACCAATCCTACATCTGATAGGGTGCTAATATCCAATGTATACAAAGAACTCTTGAAGCTAGACTCCAGAGATAGAAATAACCCTATCAAAAAATGGGGAAGTGAGCTAAACAGAGAATTCTCAACTGAGGAAACTCGAATGGCCGAGAAGCACCTAAAGAAATGTTCAACATCCTTAGTCATCAGAGAAATTGAAATCAAGGGAAATGTGAGATTCCACCTCACACCAGTCAGAATCGCTAAGTTCAAAAACTCAGGTGACAGCAGATGTTGGCGAGGAGGTGGAGAAAGAGGAACACTCCTCCATTGCTGGTGGGAATGCAAGATGATACAAGCTCTCTGGAAATCAGTTTGGCGGACCCTCAGAAAATTGGACATAATACTCTCTGAGGACCCAGCTATTCCACTCCTGGGCATATACCCAGAAGATGCTCCAACATGTAATAAAGGCACATGTTCCACTATGTTCATAGCAGCCATATTTATAATAGCCGGAAGCTGGAAACAACCCAGATGTCCCTCCACAGAGGAATGGATACAGAAAATGTGGTACATTTACACAATGGAATACTACTCAGCTATTAAAAGCAATGACTTCATGAAATTCGTAGACAAATGGATGTATCTTGAAAACATCATTCTGAGCCAGGTAACGCAGTCACAAAAGAATGAACATGGTATGTACTCACTGTTAAGTGGTTATTAGCCTGAAAGTTTGAAATACCCAAGAGTCACTTCGCAGGAACAGTAGTAATGAGTACAAGGTCCCAGATGGAGGGCTTGGAGAAAGGACTGAAGGAGCTGAGGGTATGTCCAGCCCCAGAGAGTTAGCAACACTGGCAACTGGCCTGACCTCCCATACTTCTGGAGACTGATCCAACAACTAAAGAATACCCATGGAGGGACCCATAGTGCTGGCCGCAAAGACTGCCGAGGAGGGTCTTGTTACCTGTCAGGGGGAGGAGAGGCCCTTGGGCCTGAGGGTGTTATATCCCCCAGTATAGGAGAATGTCAAGGAGGGAAGATGAGAGTGGGTGGGGTGTGGGGTGGTGAGGTGGGTTGGAGAATATCCCCATAGAGGCAGGGAGAGGGCAGAGGGAATGGGGAGGTTCCAAAGGGGAGAACTGGAAAGGGGGAAATATTTGAAATGTAAATAAAATATGAAAATTTTAAAAAAAAATCTTTATCAGTTTTGTTGGTATCCAGAGCTTTTCATTTGCTCCAGAAATTTAAACAAATACATGTTCCTAATACAAAACTTTCATTGGCTTCCATTGTGATGTTAACACATCCTTACAGTATACAGGGTGATTTAATATCAGATTTTTTCCAGTTTTTGGCTGCTGTTGTTCCATTCCAACTTGACTAATTTACTTTTTTCTGCAGGGCCTCAAGCTAGGCCCCTGACACCTTTTCCTGATGGTAATAAATTATCTTGAGTATCTCTTTTGGACTTTCATTGATTGGTCCAGTGGCAACACTTGCTACATTGCCTGCACACCCCTGAAAGCCTATGACTTCCCTCTTGCTTATATTGAGAACAAACATTGCCCTTAGGGGATATTCTTCTTAATAGAATAGTGGGAATAAAAACTCATAGGAAGACCAACAGTATCCACTAACCTGGACTTTTGGGCTCTCAGAGTCTGAACCACCAACCACAAAACGTACATTGGCTGGACCTAGACCTCCTCATACATATGTAGCAATTGTGCTCCTTGGTCTTCATGTGGGTCCCAAACACCTGGAGTGTAGGCTATCTCAAAAACTGTTTTCTGTCCATGGAAAATGTTCTTCTAGCTGGACTGCCTTGTCTGGCCTTAATGAGAGAGGTAGTGTCTATTCTCACAGAGATTTAAAGTACCCAGGGTGAGGGATACCCAGGGGAACCCCATATGCTCAAATGAGAAGAGGAAGGGGGATAGGGCAAGTATTGTCAGGGGGTGACAGTGTGGTGCTGGTGAGCAAGATGTAAAGTGAATAAGTAAAAAATAAATAAAAATTTTACAAGTAGTTCTCAAAGCCTCTTTTTCTTGCTCTCTCTCTCTGTGTCTCTCTCTCTGTCTCTCTCTATCCCTCTGTCTCACTCTGTGAGTGTGTGTGTGTGTGTGTGTGTGTGTGTATCTGCTTTTGTTATGAAGAGAATACTGGCTTCATAAAAATTAATTTAGAAGTTTTTCTTCTTTTTGCATTTTCCAGAATAATTTGATACATATTGGTGTAATATTTTGAAGACCAAATAGAATTATCTCCTGAATCCATGTAGCCTTGGTTTTTTATTATTTATTTTACTTTTTGAGATTATAATATAATTTTCTTTATTTCTCTCTCATACAATACATGCTGACTACAACCTCCACTCTACCCACAGATCCACTGCTCTTCCATTTACCTTCAGAAAAGAGCAGGTCTCCTAGTTACATCAACTGAACATGACAAAACAAGATGCATTAAGACTAAGAATAAACCCTTATATCAAAGATGGAGAGGGCAACTCAGTAAAAGGAAAAGGGTCCCATGAGGAGGCAAAAGAGTCATAGATAACCCCACTCCAACTGTTAGGAGTCCCACATCTCACCCACCCCACGCACTTCACTCCCCACTCAGAATCATGGGGTATAATCAAAACCAACTGAAAAAAAACTCAGTGAAATGATTTGTAATGATAGTCTTTTATATTAATAGATTGGTTTCTATTATAATCCTCAGAAAGATTTCCTCCAGCAGCTAATGAGAGCTGATGCAGACCCACAGTCAAACATTAGGTAGAGCATGGGGATCCCACAGGAGATGGGAAGGAAAAACGATGGGAACAAGAGGGGTCAAGGACACCAGGAGATTATAAATATAATTACATCATTTTCTCCTTCCTTTTCTCTTTCCAAACTCTTTCATGTGTCCTTTCTTTTTCAAAGTCATGATCTTTCATTAGTTGTTGTTACACACACACACACTCCTAAATACATAAGTACAACCTTCTCAGTCTTTATAGTGGTTTTTTTTTGTATGTATGTTTTGGAGACTGACCATTTGGTGTTGGATAACCAATTGATCTTTCCTGGGAAAGACTATTTCTGGTGATCTCAGCATTCCTTCATTGCCTGTAATTCTTTGTACAGGACCAAGTATTACTAGACTGTTCCCTATACACATTAGCATGTCTATTGCTGTCCTTGTTCAACCATGTTTAGGATGCCCTGTTGGTGACACTTTATGGACTGTAGCTCCTGACATTCCTAGTAAACACAATCTCACAGCAAACATCCTGTTCCTCACATTCTTATACTCTATACAAGCCCCCTCTTCCACAGTGATTCCTGGACATTGAGACTGTGTTCCACAACTCTTCATTTTGATTGGATGTAAAGAGAATATTGCTTGATGAGGGGCAAGGACTTATCTGAGGGTAAAAGGACAAGTATTTAAAATGTAGTTAGGGACTGTGCTGGTTTAGCAGAGCAGTGGGTATAGGTTCTCCTCCAAGACCCAAAACTTCACAACACAATAAAGTTGGCTAATGGTGCTTAGACTTAGACCTACGCAAAGTATTACACACTTTTAATTTCATATTGAGGCAAGAAGATCTCTGAGTTCAAGGCTACCTTGAGACAAAGGAAGTTCCAGATCCAAGAGTGTTGGTACACACCTTTAATCTGGGATGCCTTCTGCTGGCAGCCTACATAAGAACATTGGAAAAAGAAAGACTCACTCTTCTTGTCTGCTTGCACTTACAGCCAGCACATCTTTTGGAAACTACTTCTTCAGGATTCTAGCTTATACAGGAGACCAAGTGAAACAACTAGCCTCATGGGACTGAGTACCTACTAGATTTTTGGACTTCCCATTCGTGGCTGCCTATTTTTGGGTTTGTTGGACTACAGACTGTAAGTCATTACAATAAATTCCCTTAATATGTAGAGACATTCCATAAATTCTGTGACTCTAGAGAACCCTGACTAATACAGTGACTCGATGAAATTCTCCAGTGTCTCTCCCTTCTCGTCTCTGATGTAAATTCTGACACCTCACCCCAATTTGGCTAAAGATTTGTCAATCTTGTTATTCTTACCAAAGAGCCAACACTTCATATCACTAATTTTTGGTTTGCATTTTTGTCATTTATATTTCATGAATTTCAGCCATGATTTTGACCATCTCTTTCTGACTATTGTTCCCCAGGACCTTCCATGGGTCAGAAGACAGAGGACCCAGGCAGACCCAAGGGATAGGAAGGAGCAAGCCTATATGATGGCATGCAGAGGCAGATATGGGCAGATCTCTGTGAGTTTGAGGCCAGCCTGGTCTATGTAGTGAGTTTGAGGCCAGCCAGGTCTACTTACATAGTAATACTATATCTCAAAAACAAAATATGATTAATAATAATAATAATAATAAGAAGAAGAAGAAGAAGAAGAAGAAGAAGATGAAGACGAAGACGAAGATGAAGAAGAAGAAGTGTTTTGTTAAGAAAGACCAGAGTTTTGTTTAGAAGTATCCTAAAGCTACCTTGTGGGAAAGAGAAGCAACACAACACTAGACTGAATCACCAGGCCACTGGGTTCTCTTATACAACTGTCACCAACCAAAAAGACATCTTCTAGGGTAAGGAACACAGATGGAGGATATGGGCTATGCTGTAATAGAGATGGTCTTTACTAGGACTAAGAAGACAGGAGAAGAGGTGGACTTAATGGCTTGCCTTAAAGAGACAACTTACATCTAGTACCCACTGCCTACTTACTGCAAACCAATTGTCTCACAGCTTTTAACATGAGCCATGATTTCATCCATATATCAGGATTTAGATAATGAAGGACTAGCAGAATATTTTTGTTGGGTTTTAGGGAAATTGGTTCATGGCAAAGTAAATATGATCTTTTTTAAAATGTATGACTTCCAGCTTAGAGAATACCATCCTGCTTTCACTTTCTAAAGAGAAGATTTGGCTTAATTAATTACTTTCAATTTTCCATAAAGATGGAAATGCCATTTCAGAAGCGGCCACATCTGTTATGTTGCATATGTTGACTTATGTAACTAGTTACATGAACATGTCTGAACACTAGAAAAAATATGTCTCACTGGCTCAGGGCTAAGCAAGTTTTGCCTGTCACCATTAGCCTGCTACAGGAACTTCTTGAAATAAAAGGAGCAATTGTCTTTTTATTTTCTATGTCAATTTAATCAGAATTTCTTGTGTCAAAAGATGCTACCCTTCACTTCCTTAAAGACACTTTAGTGTAGTTTTCATTTAATATTAAATAAAATATTTAATATTTCTCATATTTTGTAGTAAGTGTTGGCATTCATATTTGAATGCAAAGGAATCCTGGAACTTGGAAGCCCAGGAACCATGCAGTTCTATGGTCGAACAATATCCCAAAGGAAGGACATCCTGAAACACTGCAATCCAGGGACCATACATCTCTGTGAGGAAGCCTCCTTAGCAGAGGGATTGCAGCTGCTACAGTATAACAGCTCTGCTTCCCAGCTCCTCTACTTCAGTGTTGCAGTTCCCAGGGGAGGGTATCCCCAGCTGAGCTGAAGAACTCAGGAGCCTCAGCCCTACTTTCCTTCTTCCCTTCTCCTTTCTTTAATTCTTGGCTTCTTGGTTCTTCTAATGAAAGAGTGATACCAGGATGAGAATCTCATAAAAAGAAATTTATAGGGATGAATGAATCCAGGATATGGATGGACAAATCCAGGGGTGACTGCATTTGCTTCCTGCAAAAAGCAGTGGGGAACTAAACAGTAGACTGGGCTTGTATAGTATTTAATAAGGGGCAGAGCTTCTAGGGTAGAGATTTCCAGGGTAAGGATTGGTGGGATTTCAAGACCTGAGCTTGGAGTTAAGGGATTGGTAGATTTATTATAAAGTGGTGTTTGTGCATTCTCCTGCCTTGGGGCTGGGAATGAAGGACTTTAGAACCATTAGGGAATATACTGCATTATGCATGGCTTGGGTTCCCAAACCATAACTAAAGGACATGAGGGAATGAAGAAAGGACAGACAGCTGACAGAGAAACAAAGACACAGATACAGTAAAGCTGGGATCAGGTGAGTTGGGCTCTCTGATGCAGAAACTGCAGCATCACAAAAGCTTAGCATGTGTATTACCTAAAGATGAACAAAAAGGGTTAGCTACTCCCAGTAGGAGCAGGCTCTGTAAGGGAGCAGTTTTGGGTAGTGACCATCCAGTGGGAGAAAGAAACAGTAGACAGCTTTGGTTCACACTGTGCACATCTGTATATACAGACTGGAAGTATAATTGTCTCTTCTTAATAAAAATATGATCACTGACAGAGAAAACCCTAAAAACTCTACAAATTACACATGCAGCTCACATATATACACATTGAACATAATAAACAAGTTTGATACAATGGCAAGATAAATAGTAATTATAGAAAAGATCTTCGCAGTTCCACAGAAATAGAAAAACAATCCATGTCTAAGAATGTTAAAACATTTAAGGGTAAAATTCTGATATGTTGTTGCCAGGAAACAGAACTACAATCTCACTTTGGGGGTATATACACTGAAACATAAAATTACCATTACCTAAAGACATTCACATTTATGTTATTGGCAGTATGGCTCACAAAAGTAAAAACTTAGAAATAATCTGTGTGTCAGTGAATGGATGCATTATAAAGATCTATTAGCTATCTGTGTGGGTATGAGATATGCATCATAAAAATAAACATCTTCTAATTTGTAACAAGTGATGAATGTAGAGGGTGTTTGTCTATCAGAAGCTATTAAGTACTGTATGATCACACTTAAAAATGATGTCTGAAAAAGTGAATGACAGGAATTAGAGCAAAGAATACATAGTTGAAAAAGGTTTGGTGTTAAGATCTTTAACATGCTAATGGAGGGCACAAACTGCCAGATAAAACATAATTAAACACTGAGATCCAAAGTACAATAGAATGATAATAGTTAGCACCATCCTGTGTATCTGAATTCCCTTTAAAAAATTGGAAGTGTTCTTAACACACACACACACACACACACACCAACAACTCTGCTAAGTATTGAAAGGTGCTGTTAACATGCTTTGGATAATTATTTCACAGTAAATATACATATCAGGCCAGACACTATAACTTAAATATATAGAATTTTATTTTTCAATTTCATGTCAATAAAGACAATGAAAGATTTAAAGATGGAGAGAACATAGCACACAATTGTGTGAGTCAATAAAAACTTGAGTTGACAACAAAGCTCCTCATGTGCACAAAATGGTCCCCATGTAGTCCCTGGTACATGGAAAATACTAAACAAAAGATCATTTTATGAAGGAGTAAGTGCATGAATCTACAATTATATATGTGGTCCAGTGTTTTCGTATGTATAACAATTTGCTGCCTACTAAATTCTGTGAAGGACAGGTAGCTATGTAATAGTGGATAACAATTCCAAGGCCATGGAGAATGTGTGATTCATAAGTATATTTTCTTCATCTGACAAACTGACTACTATTTATCACTGCAAGTAACATCATTCCAGCCCAAATTTGAATATGGATGATTTAATATAACACATTGTTTGTTGTCACTTCTAGGCTCACCTCTGTTCCAGAAAAGGAAGGAAAGACCATCAGGGTGTTTCCTAAAATAATGCTTGAAAATAGAAAGCAAATTTGAGGATGAGGTTGGAATTTGTGGAAATCAAATTCAAGCATGTACAGATCATGTGTTCTCCATCACCCATATCTGATATTTCCCTTGATAACAAGACCCACACCACTTAATGTAATACCCGTGTGGTACATCACACATCCAGAAGCTACTATTTCTTCATCTCTAGGTCTACCAGAGGAGAATTAACATATAGTGATTATTTATATGCTGAAAAGGACCCTCCTTATTCCCATGCATTAATATAGTTTTCTTCCATTTTACAACAGAACTATTTTAGAGACTAGAGAACTAGCTGAAATCTCTAGATAATCTACATATTTTTGTCATCAAGAACAAATCCTTTAAAATTATGGTTTTCTAGTTTTTTTCTCTGAAAATTGAGAACAAAAACCTCACTAATTTCTTACAATGGGTATCAAAATAAAATATGGGAACACATTTAAAAAATAAGTTTTTAAATAATTACATGAATATCAGACACAACAATATCAGATATAGAGCTTTTGATTTATGAGAAATAATCACTTATGATCTTGATGTGAATTTTTCTTATACATATTTAAAGGAACTCCAGAGCGATGGCTCAGACATTAAGGGTGCTTGCTGCTTTTCAAGAAAACATGAGAGTTCTGTTCCCAGAACCCATATTGGTGAAGTTATATCATTTGCAACACCAGCTCCAAGAGATCCAACAACTGTTTTCGAGCTCCACAGATGTCCAAATACATATGGCAGATATTCACAGAGATACACAAATAAATATAAATTAAATCCTATTTTTTAAATATGTAGATGGGAGACTGAAAGCATAATTTTAAAAAGCTATGTGTAAAGACCTTGGTTGGGTATTTATCTTTTCTATATGCTTCAAACTCAATTCCCTCATCTCAACTGGGAATATCAATAATGTGTGTCCCGTAGGAGATGGATGATGAGTAAATGGAAAAATAAAAGTAACTTCATCCCCAGCAGTTACACCAGGAGGGAGATAGTTTAGTTTTATGACCAACAGCTGGAATACCCTAAATTCCTCTCATGATACAGGACCTAGCTAGAACTCCTTTTGTACTTGTAAGAGTACACTCCTGTGGCACTCTCATTGTATGGTGTCTGATCAGTCCATTGCCATTGTTGATGACCTAGATCTGAAAGTCCTACAAAATAAGCACCACAAATGTCCAGGATCTCCGTGATGACATCCTAAAAGGGAAAAAAAGATACAGCCTTCAGCCTTGATTGAATAATTCTTTTCTGTTATAGAATTTTTATAAGATCTTTTAAAAATAATTTTAATGATACAAAATCATAGGGTTCAGTATGATGCACATATACAAATACATAATAATCAAATCCTACTTCAGCCTTATAGACCCTTAAATATTCTTCAATTTTCAGATTAATATACAATAATTGTATGTTGTAGAGGTACACTCTGATATTTTGACTAATTTATTTTCTGGTCACACAGAGACGAGAAGACAAAGGATCAAGGAATAAAAGAGTGCCCCCCAGATTTGCACTCAGGAAAGATCAGCATGCTTTTCCCTCTCCCACACCCTACAGCTTACCTGTCTCCCAGGAGATCTGCAATAACTAGGGACACAGGTGAGACCCTGGCCCCAATACCCAACCAGCTGGGATCCTCACAAACCCTAGCAGACATAGGAACTATCCCCTCTGCCCAAGCCCCATCATCCTTCTAATCTGTACCTCCACAGAGGGCAGATTGGCAGTCATGCCCTCTCCTACACCCTACAGCCTGCCTGTCTCCCAGGAGGTCTGCTATAACCAGGGACACAGTTGAGACCACAGCCTGAAAACCCATACCAGCTGGGATGCCCACAGAGCCCAGCAGACATGAATTCTATCCTCTCTACCTGACCTCCATTTTCTTTCCAGCCTTCAATTGGGGCAGATCCTGACATCAGATCCCAAAGACTGCCTGTCTCCCAGGAGGATCACATTAACCAGGGGCACAAAAGAACTGCTCCAACAAAGGACACAGGGAGGACTACCCTAACCAGGGACACAGGAGTGCCCACTCCTTACCAGAGATACCACTGCCTGCTGTAACCCAAGTCACAGAGATGTACCTGCCTCCTCGGAGGCAGGCTCCAGTCAGAGACACCCAGGGAGTTAATACCAGAGACAGCCAGATGACAAAAGGCAAAGGCAAGAGCATAAGCAACAAAAACCAATGCCACTTAGCACCATCAGAACCCAGTTCTCTCACCATAGCAAGTCCTGTACACATTAACACACATGAAAAACAAGATTCTGACCTAAAATCTCATCTCATGAAGATAATAGAGACCTTTAAAATGACTCCCTTAAATAAATACAGGAAATCACAGGCAAACAGGTAGAAGCCCTTAAACAAAAACATACAAATACCTTCAAAAATACAAGAAAATACAATCAACCAGGTGAAGGAATTGAACAAAATGGTCCAAGACCTAGAAATGGAAATAGAAACAATAAAGACATCACAAATGGAGGCAACTCTGGAGATAGAAAACCCAGGAAAGAGATCAGAAGCTACAGATATAAGCATCACCAACAGAATACAAGAGATAAAAGAGAGAATCTCAGGCATAGGAGATATTAGCACCTAGGTCAAAGAAAATACAAAATATAAAAAGCTCCTAACCCAAAACCTCCAGGAAATTCAGGACACAATGAAAAAGACCAAACCTAAGAATAATAGGAATAGAAGAGGGTGAAGGTTCCCAGTTCAAAGAGCCAGAAAACATCTTCAACAAAATCATAGAAGAAAACTTCCATGACCTAAAGAAAGAGGTGGCTGTAAACATACAAGAAGCCTACAAACACACTGGACCAGAAAAGAAAATCCTCCTGTCACATTACATTCAAACCACTAAATGCATAGAACAAAGAAATAATATTAAAGGTTGTTAGAGGGAAAAGGCAAGTCACACATAAAGGCAGACCAATCAGAATTACACCAGATATCTCAACAGAGACTATGAAAGCCAAAGGGTGCTGGACAGAAGTCATGCAGACCCTAAGAGAACACTAATTCCAGCCCAGGCTACTATACCCAGCAAAACTGTCAATTACCATAGACAGAGAAAACAAGATATTCCATAACAAAACCAAATTTACACAATATCTTTCTACTGATCCAGCCCTACAGAAGATGCTAGAAGGAAAACTTCAACACAAAGAAGCTAACTACACCCAAGAAAATACAAGAACTTAATCATCCACAACAAACCCAAAAGATGAGAATCTCATAAATATAATACCACCTCCAACAACAAAAATTAACAGGAACTAACAATCACTGATCTTTAATATTTCTCAACATCAGTGGACTCAGTTCCCCAATAAAAAGAAATAGGCTAAAAAAAATCCCAGATCCTCATGGAAACTGAACAACCCTTTACTCAATGATAAATTAGTCAGGGAAGAAATAAAAAAGAAATAAAAGACTTTCTAGAATTCAATGAAAATAAAGGCACAGTGTTATGGTTTGTATATGCTTGGGTCAGAGAGTGGCACTGTTAGGAGGTGTGGACTTGTTGGAGTAGGTATGTCACTGTGGGTGTGGGCTTTAATACCCTTATCCTAGCTGCCTGGAAGTCAGTCTTTCACTAGCAGCCTTCAGATGAAGACAGAAATCTCAGCTTCTCCTGTACCGTGCATGCCTGGATGCTGCCATGCTCTTACCTTAACCATAATGGACTGAACCTCTGAACCTGTAAGCCAGCCCCAATTAGATGTTGTCCTTGTAAGAGTTACCTTGGTCACAGTGTCTGTTAACAGCAGTAAAACCCTAGCTAAACAGAAGTTGGTACCAGGAGTAAGGTATTTCTGTGATAGGACTAACCAAAAGTTATACTCTAAAAAATTGAGAAAAAAATCAAGGTGTTTTTACATTTAGTTAAAATATAGTTACATCATTTTTCCTTCTCTTCCCCCCAGTCCCTACCATGTTCCCTCTTTTATATCAAACTCATGACCTATTTTTATTGTTATAAGAGCTACAGGCAATGAATGGATGCCAAGAAAGGGAGACTTAATCTTCTTCAGGGATGACCCTGCTAATTGTTCAATACCAGTCATTAACCTTAAACTGGTGAGCATTTATCAACTGACCACAGCATAGCAAGTTGCAGTAAGACCCTCATATCAAGGCTGGTCGAGGCTACCCAGTAGCAGGAAAGTGTCCTATGAACAGAGGACACCTGCTCTTTTCTGAAAGGAAACAGGAGAGCAATGGATCAGGGAAAAGGGGAGTTGTTGGGAATGGGCAGAGGAGAGGAGGGAGGGGAGGCTGCAGTTGGGAGATATAAATATAGATATAGATAGATATAGATAGATATTATATGAGAGAAAAATTAAAAGAAAAAATAAAAGAATTAGATGTTTAAAAGTGGTAGACTTTTTAGTGGCTTACATTAAGAAGACCATCAGGTGATCTCAACAGTAATAATTTTTATAGTTTATACCCTGTGTACAATGTGATTAGACTAGCATTTCATACCTGTCTGTCAACCTACTCCTCAAAAATAATTACTCAAATTTTAATAAAGGCATATTCTATAACATACCAGATCACTCATCCTGCTAATCAGGACCATTTAAATCAAGTATTTTCTGAAAACATATCCCAATGAAGAGAAGACTAAAGACACATGACAGCTAAATACAGTGTGATCTCAGAAGAGCCTAGAAAGTGTGAACTTCAATCAGTGTTGACATCAGTATTTACCCCATTTGCTTATACAAGAGGCTCATATAGGGGACAGTGGGGTTAGAATAACATCTTTATATCACCACATGAAATATGTACGTTTAAAACTGTCCACAGAGAATCTATTAAAGCTTTAAGTAATTCATATTCATGATACAGGGCTTCATTGTCTTCAAATGTAGTATTGAGAGGAGCCACTCCATTTTAGAACAGGCAGCTGAGTTAGGCCGTAAGTTTGAGTTTTGCAAAGAAGTAAGCAATGCTTCTCAGAAAAACTCACAGACAATGGGCTGTTAATCAGTAACCAAGCTGAGAGAGATAGCCAACACAACAACTGAGACAGTTCCTGGAATTTCTCTAAAACCTGAACAAAAATGGCAAAACGAATTTAGCAGCCAATCAGAAATGTACTACTGTAATTTCTGCTTACCTAACCAATAATATTAAAATTAGCCTAATCTTTGAAATCCCCCTAACTGCTCTTTTTTTTCTTTTCATTTTTACTTTTTTTTTATTTTCATATTTTATTTACATTTCAAATGTTTCCCCCCTTTCAGATCTCCCCTTTGGAACCTCCCCATTCCCTTCACCTTCCCCTTGCCACTATGGGGATATTCTCCAACCCACCCTCCCACCCACCCACTCTCGTCTTCCCTCCTTGACATTCTCCTATACTGGGGGATATAACACCCTCAGGCCCAAGCGCCACTTCTCCCCCTGACGGATAACAAGACCCTCCTCTGCCGCATTTGTGGCCAGCACCATGGGTACCTCCATGTATATTTTTAGTTGGTGGATCAGTCTCCAGAAGTATTGGGAGATCAGGCCAGTTGCCACTTTGCTACCTCCCTGGGGCACCACACTCCCTCAGCTCCTTCAGTCCTTTCTCCAAGCCTTCCATCGGGAACCTCCCACTCAGCCCTACTGTTGCTGCAAAGTGACTCTTGGGTATTTCAAACTTTTGGGCTAATAACCACTTAACAGTGAGTACATACCATATTCATTCATTTGTGACTGCGTTACCTTGCTCAGGATGATATTCTCAAGATCCATCCATTTGTCTACAAATTTCATGAAGTCATTGTTTTTAATAGTTGAGTAGTATTCCATTGTGTAAATGTACCACATTTTCTGTATCCATTCCTCTGTGGAGGGACATCTGGATTGTTTTCCAGCTTCTGGCTATTATAAATATGGCTGCTATAACCAGGTGTGTTTGGTCCTCTCAGAGCTACCTAGTCTCTTATTCCTGGCCATCCAGGCAGGGTAAGGCATGAGTTTCCTCTCAGGCATGATCCTCCAGTTAACGCAAACATTGGTTGGCCACTCCAACAAGTTCTGTGCTCCCATTTCCCTAGTAAATCTTGCAGACAAGACATAAAATAAGTTGAGGATTGTGTGACTATATTGGTATCCAGATTTCTCTTTCCATAGTCTGCAAAGTACCTTCTAAGTACTGGTGTAGGAATAATTTTTAAAAATCCATTTATCATTTGTCCTCTTATAAAATTGTTCTGTGTTCTACTTCTAGGTTCTTCATTTTATCCCATTATCAATCAAATAGTTTGCAAATATTTTCTCAAACTTTGTAGGTTTTGCCTTCATTCTACTGATTGTACCTTTAGGTATATATTGTCTTTCCTCTGTTGCCATCTTATTTTCTGTTTTTCTTTAAAATTGTGTCTACCTGTTTCTTGTCTAGCCAAATGTCAGGTAGCATTTCTCCTGTGTTTCCTTATAATATTATTTGAGTTTCAAGTCTTTGACTTAAATCTTTATCCTTTTAAGTCTGCCCTATTGGCAATTGTGTAATGAACTTGAGTTCACTGGAAAAGTAGCATGCACTCTTATTCACAGAAACACCTCTCCACATGCCAGTTTCATTTCTTGAGCACATGATAGTTTCTGTTTCAGTTTTACCTTTTTGGTAAATGATCTCAGATAAATAATCTTACATACAAACAGGTGCTAAGACTTCTTGTGGTAAAATCTGTTCTTCATATTTAAAGAATTGCCAATAGACCTCTTAAAAGAATGTTTGACATTTCTGTTTATTCTGAAGTTTTAAACAGATTACATGTAATTCTTTCCATTCTTCCATTCTGTGTTATGGTCTTTGGAAACTGTATCTAAGCTTGAAGTAATGGCAGTGTCCTTTTCTTATTCTTCATTTTTTTCTTTTCATATTTTATTTACATTTCAAACGTTTCGCCCTTTCCAGATCTCCCTTTTGGAACCACACCATTCCCTCTGCCCTCCCCCTGCCTCTATGGGGATATTCTCGAAACCACTCTCCACCCGACCCCCCACCCACTCTCGTCTTCCCTCCTTGACATTCGCCTATACTGGGGGATATAACACCCTCAGGCCCAAGAGCCTCTCCTCCCCCAGACAGGTAAGAAGACTCTCCTCTACAGTCTTTGTGGCCAGCACTATGGGTCCCTCCATGGGTATTCTTTAGTTGTTGGATCAGTCTCCAGAAGTTTGGGGGGTCAGGCCAGTGGCCAGTGTTGCTAACTCTCTGGGGCTGGACATACCCTCAGCTCCTTCAGTCCTTTCTCCAAGCCCTCCATCTGGGACCTTGTACTCAGTACTACTGTTCCTGTGAAGTGACTCTTGGGTATTTCAAACTTTCAGGCTAATAACCACTTAACAGTGAGTACGTACCATGTTCATTCTTTTGTGACTGTGTTACCTGGCTCAGAATGATGTTTTCAAGATACATCCATTTGTCTACAAATTTCATGAAGTCATTGTTTTTAATAGCTGAGTAGTATTGCATTGTGTAAATGTACAACATTTTCTGTATCCATTCCTCTGTGGAGGAACATCTGGGTTGTTTCCAGCTTCTGGCTATTATAAATATGGCTGCTATGAACATAGTGGAACATGTGCCTTTATTACATGTTGGAGCATCTTCTGGGTATATGCCCAGGAGTGGAATAGCTGGGTCCTCAGGTAGTATTATGTCCAATTTTCTGAGGGTCCGCCAAACTGATTTCCAGAGAGCTTGTATCATCTTGCATTCCCACCAGCAATGGAGGAGTGTTCCTCTTTCTCCACCTCCTCGCCAACATCTGCTGTCACCTGAGTTTTTGAACTTAGCCATTCTGACTGGTGTGAGGTGGAATCTCAGGGTTGTTTTGATTTGCATTTCCCTGATGACTAAGGATGTTGAACATTTCTTTAGGTGCTTCTCGGCCATTCGAGTTTCCTCAGTTGAGAATTCTCTGTTTAGCTCACTTCCCCATTTTTTGATAGCATTATTTGGATCTCTGCAGTCGAGCTTCTTGAGTTCTTTCTAAACATTGGATATTAGCCCCCTATCAGATGTATGATTGGTAAAGATATTTTCCCAATCTGTAGGTTGCTGTTTTGCCCTAATTACAGTGTCCCTTGCCTTACAGAAGCTTTGTAATTTTATGAGGTCCCATCTGTCAATTCTTGACCTTAGAGCACAAGCCGTTGGTGTTCTGTTCAAGAACATTTGCCCTGTGACCAAGTGTTCGAGACTCTTCCCTGCTTTCTCTTCTATTAGATTCAGTGTATCTGGTTTTATGTGAAGGTCTATGATCCACTTGGACTTGAGCTTTGTGCAGGGAGATAAGAATGGATCAATTCGCAATCTTCTACATGTAGACCTCCAGTTGATCCAGCACCATTTGTTGAAGATGCTGTCTTTTTTCCACTGTTTGGTTTTAGCTCCTTTGTCGAAGATCAAGTGACCATATGTGTGTGGATTCATTTCTGGGACTTCGATTCTATTCCATTGATCAACCTGCCTGTCATTGTACCAATACCATGCAGTTTTTATCACTACTGCTCTGTAGTACAGCTTGAGGTCAGGGAGGCTGATTCCCCCAGAAGATCTTTTATTGTTGAGGATAGGTTTTGCTATCCTGGGTTTTTTTTTATTCCATATGAATTTGAGAATTGCTCTTTCTAGGTCTACGAAGAATTGAGTTGGGATTTTGATGGGGATAGCATTGAATCTGTATATTGCTTTCAGCAGGATGGCCATTTTAACTATGTTAATCCTGCTGATCCATGAGCATGGGAGATCTTTCCATCTTCTGAGGTCTTCTTCGATTTCTTTCTTCAGAGACTCGAAGTTCTTGTCATACAGATCTTTCACTTGTTTGGTTAGAGTCACACCAAGATATTTTATATTGTTTGTGACTATTGTGAAGGGTGTCATTTCCCTAATTTCTTTCTCAGCCTGTTTATCCTTCAAGTATAGGAAGGCTACTGATTTGCTTGAGTTAATTTTGTATCCAGCCACTTTACTAGAGTTGTTTATCAGCTATACAGATCTCTGGTGGACTTTTTCAGGTCACTTAAGTATACCATCATATCATCTGCAAATAGTGATATTTTGATTTCTTCCTTTCCAATTTTATCCCTTTGATTTCCTTTTGTTGCCTGATTGCTCTAGCTAGAACTTCAAGTACTATGTTGAATAGATAGGGAGAGAGAGGGCAGCCTTGTCTAGTCCCTGATTTTAGTGGGATTGCTTCAAGTTTCTGTCCATTTAGATTGATGTTGGCCACTGGCTTGCTGTATATTGCTTTTACTAAGTTTAGGTATGCTCATTGAATTCTTGATCTTTCCAAGACTTTTATCATGAAGGGATGTTGAATTTTGTCAAATGCTTTTTCAGCATCTAACAAGATGCCCATGTGGTTTTTTCCTTTGAGTTTGTTTATGTAGTGGATTACATTAATGGTTTTCCAGATATCGAACCATCCCTGCATCCCTGAGATGAAGCCTACTTGATCATGGTGAATGATTGTCTTGATGAGTTCTTGGATTCAGTCTGCAAGAATTTTATTGAGTATTTTTGCATTGATATTCATAAGGGAAATTAGTTTGATGTTTTCTTTTATTGTTGGGTCTTTGTGGGGCTTTGGTATCAGTGTGACTGTGGCCTCACAGAATGAATTGGGTAGTGTTCTTTCTGTTTCTATTTTATGGAATATCTTGAAGAGTATTGGTATTAAGTCTTCTTTGAAGGTCTGATAGAATTCTGCACTGAATCCATCTGGTTTTTTGGTTGGGAGACTTTTAATGACTGCTTCTATTTCCTTAGGAGTTATGAGACTGTTTAGATGGTTTTTCTGATCCTGATTTAAATTTGGTAATTGGTATCTGTCTAGAAACTTGTCCATTTCCTCCAGATTTTCCATTTTTGTTGCATATAGGCTTTTGTAGTAGGATCCGATGTTTTTTTAATTTCCTCAGAGTCTGTTGCTATATCTCCATTTTCATTTCTAATTTTGTTAATTTGGGTACTGTCACTGTGCCCTCTGGTTAGTCTGGTTAAGGGTTTATCTATCTTGTTGATTTTCTCAAAGAACCAACTCTTAGTTTTGTTGATTCTTTGTATAGTTCTTTTAGTTTCCACTTGGTTGATTTCAGCCCTTAATTTGATTATTTCTTACCTTCTACTCTTCTTGAGTGCATTATCTTCTTTTTGTTCTAGAGCTTTCAGGTATGCTATTAAGCTGCTAGTGTATGCTCTCTCCTGTTTCTTCTTGGAGGCACTCAGAACTATGAGTTTTCCTCTTAACACTGCTTTCATTGTGTCCCATAAGTTTGGGTATGTTGTACTTTCATTTTCATTGAATTCTAGGAAGTCTTTAATTTCCTTCTTTATTGTTTCCTTGACCAAGTTATAATTAAGCAGTGCATTGTTCAGCTTCCATGTGTATGTTGGCTTTCTGTTATTGTTGTTACCATTGAAGACCAACCTTAATCCTTAGTGATCTGATAGGAGGCATGGGATTATTTCAATCTTCTTATATCTGTTGAGGTTTGTTTTGTGACAAATTATATGATCAATTTTGGAGAAGGTGCCATGAGGTGCTGAGAAGAAGGTATATTCTTTTTATTTAGGATGAAATGTTCTATAGATATCTGTTAAACCCATTTGGTTCATAGCATCTGTTAGTTTCATTGTGTCTCTGTTTAGTTTATGTTTCCAAGATCTGTCCATTGTTGATAGTGGGATGTTGAAGTCTCCCACTATTATTGTGTGAGGTCATTGTGTGCTTTGAGCTTTAGTAGAGTATTTTTTATGAAAGTGGGAGCTCTTGCATTTGGGGCATAGATGTTCAGAATTGAGAGTTCTTCTTGTTAGATTTTTCCTTTGATGAGTAAGAAGTGTCCTTCCTCATCCTTGTTGATGAATTTTGGTTGAAAGTCCATTTTATCTGATATTAGAATGGCTATTCCAGCCTGTTTCTTGGGGCCATTTGCTTGGAAAATTGTTTTCCAGCCCTTTACTCTGAGGTAGTGTCTGTCTTTAATACAGAGGTGCATTTCCACCTGACCCTCAGGACACAGGGACCAAAAAGCAGCCAGCATAAGAAGCCTTCTACTTTACACCTGTGGTCTGTGCCACATGCCTCCATACCCAAAAAGCACAGGGAAAAAGCTAGCCTCCCAGGAGTGTGGACAAGCCTGTGAGCAGGGATAGGACCAGCATCTCTGCTAAGAGGAAACTACCCAGAGCCCTCAGGACACAGGGACTGAGGAGTGGTCTTCCGGTTTCCTTCTGCAGCCTGGGAGCTGATCCTGTGACACAGGGCTCCATACTCAAATAGTGCCAGGAGACAGCTGGTCTCCCAGGAGTACCTGCACACCTTCAAGCACAGGCAAGATCATCAAATTCCTGGATCAAGAGAGACCCTTGCAGAGCCATCAGGACACAGGAAACAAGAAACAGCTGGGTTCAGGATCCTTCAGGTTTCTGTCTGCACGCATGAGCTGACCCTGTACCATAGCTCCCCAAACCCAAATGCCTCTCAGAGAGAGCTGGTCTCCAAGGAGTATTGACACAGAGGCTTGCAGAAAAAACAAGCCACATTCAGAGAGAGCAAGATAAGCTAATACCAGAGATAACGAGATGGCAAAAGGCAAGGGCAAGAAAATAAGGAACAAAATCCAAGGCAACTTGGAATCATCAGAACTGAGTTCTCCCACCACAGCAAGCCCTGGACACCCCAACATACTAGGAAAGAAAAACTCAGATCTAAAATCACATTGCATGATGATGATTGAAGATTTTAAGAAGGAAATAATTAACTCCCGTAAAGAAATACAAGAGAACACAGGTAAACAACTAGAAGCCCTTAAATAGGAAACACAAAAATCTCTTAAAGAATTAAAGAAAAACACAATCAACCATGCAGAATTAAAGGAAAACACAATCAAACAGGCAATGAAAATGCACAAAACCATCCAGTATCTAAAAATGGAAATAGAAACAACAAAGAAATAACAAAGGGAGACAACCTTGGAGTTAGAAAACCTGGGAAAGAAATCAGAAGTCATAGATGCAAGAATCACCAAGAGAGTACAGGAGATAGAAGAGAGAATCTCAGGTGCAGAAGATACCATAAAAAAACAGTGACACAACAGTCAATGAAAATGCAAAATGCAAAAAGCTCCTAACCCAAAACATCCAGAAAATTCAGGACACAATGAGAACACCAAACCTAAGAACAATAGGTATAGAAGAGAGTGAAGATTCCCAACTAAAAGGGTCAGTAAGTATCTTCAACAAAATTACAGAAAAAAAAACTTCCATAACCTAAAGAAAAAGATGAACATAAAGTATTCAAGAAGCCTACAGAACTCCAAATATATTGTAACAGAAAAGAAATTCCTCCTGTGACATAATAGTCAAAACATCAAATGCACAAAACAAGGAAAAAATATTAAAAGCACTAAGGAAAACTTGTCAAGTAACATATGAAGGCAGACCTATCAGAATTGCACCAGACTTCTCACCAGAGACTATGAAAGCTAGAAGATCCTGGGCAGATCTCGTACAGACTCAAAGAGAACACAACTGCCAGCCCAGGCTGCTATACCCAGCAAAACTCTCAATTACCATAGGTGGTGAAACCAAGATATTGTATGACAAAACCAAATTTACACAATATGTTTCCACAAACCCAGCCATACAAATGATAATACAGGGGAAATGCCAACTCAAGGAGGGAAACTATACCCAAGAAAAAGCAAGAAAGTAATCTTTCAACAAACTCAAAAGAAGATAGCCACACAAACAAAAACAACATCGAAAATAACAGGAAGCAAGAATCACTATTACTTAATATCTCTTAACATTAATGGACTCAATTCCCCAACAAAAAGACACAGATTAACAGACTGGGTGCATAAATAGGACCCAGCATTTGACTGCACACAGGAAACACACCTCAGAGTGAAATACAAACACTACTTCAGAGGAAAGGACTGGAGAACAATTTTTCAGGCAAATGGACACAAGAAATAGGCTGGAGGAGCCATTATAATATCGGATAAAGTCTATTTTCAACCAAAAGTCATCAAAAAAGATAAAGAAGGACACTTCATCCTCCTCAAAGGGGGAAAAAATCTACTAAGAAGAACTCTCAGTTCTGAAGATCTATGCTCCACATGCAAGGGCACACAAATTCATCAAAGAAACTTTACTAAAGCTCAAGCACACAGTGCCACTCACACAATAATAATGGAGACTTCAGCACCCCACTATCATCAATGGACATATCTTGGACACAAACTAAACAGAGACACAGTGAAACTAGCAGATGTTTTAGACTAAATGGGTTTAACAGATATCTATAGAACATCTCATCCTAAATCAAAAGACTATACCTTCTTCTCAGAACCTCATGGTACCTTCTCCGAAATTGACCATATAATTGGTCGCAAAACAAACCTCAACAGATATAAGAAGATTGAAATAATCCCATGCCTCCTATCATTGGTCTTCAATGGCAATAACAACAGAAAGCCCACATACAAATGGAAGCTGATCAATGACCTACTCAATGATAACTTGCTCAAGGAAGAAATAAAGAAAGAAATTAAAGACTTCCTACAATTTAATGAAAATGAAAGTACAACATACCCAAACTTATGGGACACAATGAAAGCAGTGTTAAGAGGAAAACTCATAGTTCTGAGTGCCTCCAAGAAGAAACAGGAGAGAGCATACACTAGCAGCTTAATAGCATACCTGAAAGCTCTAGAACAAAAAGAAGATAATGCACTCAAGAAGAGTAGAAGGTAAGAAATAATCAAATTCAGGGCTGAAATCAACCAAGTAGAAACAAAAAGAACTATTCAAAGAATCAACTAAACCAGGAACTGGTTCTATGAAAAAATCAACAAGATAGGTAAACCCTTAACCAGACTAACCAGAGGGCACAGAGACAGTATCAAAATTAACAAAATCAGAAATTTAAATGGAGATATAACAACAGACTCTGAGGAAATTCAAAAAAATCATCAGATCCTACTACAAAAGCCTATAAGCAACAAAATTGGAAAATCTGGATGAAATGGACAAGTTTCTAGAAAAATACCAAATACCAAAGTTAAGGCATGATCAGATAAATCATCTAAACAGTACCATAACCCCTAAAGAAATAGAAGCAGTCATTAAAAGTCTCCAGGCAAAAAGAGCCCAGGAACAGATCAGTTTAGTGCAGTATCATGCCTTCAAAGAAAACCTAATACCAGTACTCTTCAAACTTTTCCACAAAATAGAAAAAGAAGGAACCCTACTGAATTCATTCTATGAAGCCACAATTACACTGATACCAAAACCTCACAAAGACCCAACAAAGAAAGAAAACCTCAGGCCAATTTCCCTTTTGAATACCGATCTAAAAATACCCAATAAAATTCTTGCAATCCAAATCCAACAACACATCACAAAAATCATTCATCATGACCAAGAAGGCATCATCCCAGAATGGACATGGTATGTACTCACTGTTAAGTGGTTATTAGTCCAAAAGTTTGAAATACCCAAGAGTCACATCACAGAAACCATAGGGCTGAGTGTGAAGTCCCAGATGGAGGAGTTGGAGAAGGGACTGAAGGAGCTGAGGGAGTTGGCAGCCCCATGGACGGAGCAACAGTGTCAACTAACCTGACCACTCGATGCTCCCAGAGACTGAATGCTTAAAGAATACACATGGAGGGACCCATGGTGCTGGCCACATATGTGGCAGAGGAGGGTTTTGTTAGCCCTCAGGGGGAGGAGAGTCCCTTGGGCCAGAGGGTGTTAGATGCCCCAATATAGGAAAATACCAAGGAAGGAAGCTGAGAGTGGGTGGGTGGGTGGGGGAATACCCCCATAGAGGCAGGGGGAGGGGGAGGGAATAGGGAGGTTCCAAAGGGGACCTGGAAAGGGTGAAACATTTGAAATGTAAATACAGTATCAAAAGAAAAAGAAGAAGCTGGTTCTCAGTTACCATGGTGATCATGGTAGAAAGAAGCAAAGGAGATAAAACAGACAAATATTTATCAATATTTCCAAAGATTACCTACTAGGTGAAGGTTGATATGATGGGGTACTAGTTCAAGATGCAACCTTGGCACTGGGTACCACAGTAGCTTTAAGTGCTTGGGACAAGGGTGAAGAAACAGAAAAAAAAAAGGTTTGAACCCTTTATTAAAATTATACAAAGTCCAAATGAAGCATTCACTGATTTTTTTCAATTGACTTTATCTGTAAGAGGACAGGTATTACATTCAGAACCTAGGCAAGCAATAATTAAATATTTGACTTTCAAAAATGCTGTTTCTGAATACAAAATGGTGATCATGCCTCTAAAAGAAAGGTGAGCAGCAATAGATGAATGGATTGGGAATACAGCTGATAATGGATACTTATGAGACAACCTTAATATGAAAAGTTATCTCCCTCTGGTCTACACCTGCTTGGGGTAAATCAGCCTGTCTCTTCCTTTCTTTCAATACTGTGAAGTCTACAGGATTCCAAGGAGATCTGCTGCAGCAAAGACAACAGGTAGGATAACCACCAAAATAATCACAGCAGCAGGGACCCCTCCCCCATGTGCCTAGCAAACACAGGACTCCTCCACATGCACACATGAACATCATCTCCCTTCAGGTCTACACCTATTTGAGTGCAGATCAGCCTGTCTC